>CAKAKS010000068.1:36005131-36032631 GCA_916700875.1 Sebastes aleutianus
CGTGATGGACTTCTTCTTCTGTGGTGTAGAACCGGCGAACCCGGGCCCAGGTGGAGTCTCTGGTGGCGGCGGGTCGTCTGGAGGATCTGAGGACGAGACTCGGCAGCAGGATGAGCTTCGGCACGGCGGGACTCAGAGCGCCGATGGGAGCCGGATTCAACCGGATCAACGACCTCACCGTCATCCAGTCCACCCAGGTCAGACCAGTTAAACCCACCTACTGGTCCAGTCTACTGGGAACACACAACACGTTAACAACACGTTATTACAGCGTTGACTGTGACTGACTACAGCCTCTAACCCTGATGTCTGTCCGTCTGTCCGTCTGCAGGGCTTATACTCGTACCTGTGCAGGTGTTCTTCAGACTTCAGCAGCAGAGGACTGGTTGTTGGCTTTGACAACAGAGGTCAGGAGGAGAGCGGCTGCAGCAGTCAGAGGTGACCACTAACACACCATGAACAGACTTTATTATCACGATTCTAATAACGAGGTTCAATTATTCATAAAAAAAGAGAAAGAACCAATCAAGAAAAACATCTGGTTCAGAATAGAAGTTACCACGAAGCTAACGAAGCTAACACGGCCGCTATGATATTTAGCTAATATCTACTTTTAAATTAATTTTACTATTATTAAAAACGAGATCATTTTCCAACAAACTGAATGTGATTTTAGTCGTTTTGACTTTTAAGATAACCATCAACATCTGGTGGTCCAGCTTTTATTTTGAAAGTAGAGGGAAGTGTCCAACAGGATGACCGTCTCCAACGTATCCTCATATCAACGGTTCGTGTATTTTTCAAGCATTTTTTTACGAATGTCCAGCAACACGTGGAAATTTCCGCTCGTTACATGCATACAGTTATTTCAAAATAAACTTCCGTCTACACAGGAAACTACTTAGTTTAGGAAAATATCGTGGTTTGGGTTAAAATAGCTACGGAAGTGGCGTTAACTTAAGTAACAAATAAATCAACGTTGACTTCTGGCCTCACACGGGGCACCAATAGTGGCCTCCTGGGTGAAAGTCTGGTGTGTTTTATTTTGAAAGTAGAGGGAAGTGTCCAACAGGATGACCGTCTCCAACGTATCCTCATATCAACGGTTCGTGTGACATCTTACAAAAAGTTATTCCTCATTTTTCGTCCGTTTTTCTACAAATGTCCGACAACACGTGTCAGTTTCCGCTCGTTACATGCATGCAGTCTTTTCAAAATAAACTTCCGTCTTCACAGGAAACTACTTAGTATGGGAAAAGATGGTGGTTTGGGTTAAAACAACTACGGAAGTGGCGTTAACTTAAGTACGGAAGTTACATAACAAATAAATCAACGTTGACTTCTGGCCTCACACGGGGCACCAATAGTAGCGGTCTCCTGGTGACAGTCTGGTGTGTTTAGACCCACCCGTCCACCACGACCTCCTCCCTACACGCCGTTCGCCGTTGTTTATACTTCCTGGTTCACGATTACGTGGATTAAATACGAATTGGTTTCATGGGATGTATACGAATTACAGTACACATTTTATTGTTTGTTTCTTTGAGGTTGGCGAAGTTGACGGCCGCTGTGATGCTAACCAGAGGCGTTCCCGTTCATCTTTTCTCCACGTTCGTCCCGACGCCATATGTGGTGAGGAGACAGTAACGCATCACTTCCTGTCACCTGTGCCGTGTGTTGTAGTTTGTTATTAAATGTGTGTATTTGTTTCCAGCCGTACGCGGTGAAGAAGCTCGGCGCCGCCGCCGGAGTGATGATCACCGCCTCTCACAATCCTAAAGAAGACAACGGATACAAGGTCAGAGAACCGCCAGGAGTCAGGCTGGTGTTAAACGCCAAACAGGAAACGGGTCACTGCTGCTGGTCAAATACAACCCCCCCTCAGGTCTTCATCGCCCTCTGCAGGTGTACTGGTGTAACGGTGCTCAGATCTCCTCGCCTCACGACAAGGAGATCCTGCAGAGTATCGAGGAGCAGCTGGAGCCCTGGAGCGCCTCCTGCTGGGAGGAGGAGCTGGTGGAGAGCTGCTCCCTGAGGACCGACCCCCTGACCCAGATCAACCGCTGCTACATGGACGAGCTCACCTCCCTCTGCTTCCACAGGTAAGAAGACGGAGCCAGTCCCCCCCAGACCTCTACAGCTAGTCCTCAGACCTCTACAGGTAGTCCTCAGACCTCTACAGGTAGTCCCTAGACCTCTACAGGTAGTCCTCAGACCTCTACAGGTAGTCCTCAGACCTCTACAGGTAGTCCCTAGACCTCTACAGCTAGTCCTCAGACCTCTACAGCTAGTCCCTAGACCTCTACAGCTAGTCCTCAGTCCTCTACAACTAGTCCCTAGACCTCTACAGCTAGTCCCTAGACCTCTACAGCTAGTCCCTAGACCTCTACAGCTAGTCTGTAGACCTCTACAGCTCTAGAGGATTCAAGGTCTACAGGGCAGTGAAGGGAACTACTGTGCGTGACGCTGCCTCACGTATCCTGCGTCTGTTTTGAGCGTTGGATGTGAACGTCATCAGAAATGAACACGACACTTATGTGACGCAAACGCGTTGTTAAAAAACCCACATATCTCCGGTTACTTTGGACAAACCCGTCCTCAGGTAGGACCGGGACGACCGGATGTCTGACGTATCTCTGGTGTCTCTCAGGGATCTGAACAGAAGCTGTCCGTTGAAGTTCGTCCACTCGTCGTTCCACGGCGTCGGACACGTCTTCGTCCAGCAGGCCTTCCACGCCTTCGGCTTCAGTCCGCCCATCCCCGTCCCCGAGCAGAAAGACCCCGACCCCAACTTCTCCTCGGTTCGCTGTCCCAACCCCGAGGAGGGGGAGTCGGTCCTGGTAGGAGGCCGATCCGGTTCTTCAGTTCAGGGTTTTATTATTTCTGTTTTAGTGATCGGTTCTTTTCTTCTTCAGGAGCTCTCTCTTCTTCTGGCAGAGCGGGAAAACGCTCGCATCGTCCTGGCGACGGATCCCGACGCCGACCGGCTGGCTGTCGCAGAGAAGTCTGACGGGTAACTGTAATGTTTGCTCAAAGGCACTTAAGTACCCCAGACCTCCGCAGCTAGTACCCAGACCCAAGACCTCCGCAGCTAGTACCCAGACCCAAGACCTCTTCAGCTAGTACCCAGACCCAAGACCTCCGCAGCTAGTACCCAGACCCAAGACCTCCGCAGCTAGTACCCAGACCCAAGACCTCTTCAGCTAGTACCCAGACCCAAGACCTCCGCAGCTAGTACCCAGACCCAAGACCTCCGCAGCTAGTACCCAGACCCAAGACCTCTGCAGCTAGTACCCAGACCCAAGACCTCCGCAGCTAGTACCCAGACCCAAGACCTCCTCAGCTAGTACCCAGACCCAAGACCTCCGCAGCTAGTACCCAGACCCAAGACCTCCGCAGCTAGTACCCAGACCCAAGACCTCCTCAGCTAGTACCCAGACCCAAGACCTCCGCAGCTAGTACCCAGACCCAAGACCTCTTCACCTAGTACCCAGTCTCAAGACCTCTTCAGCTAGTACCCAGACCCAAGACCTCCTCAGCTAGTACCCAGACCCAAGACCTCTTCACCTAGTACCCAGACCCAAGACCTCCTCAGCTAGTACCCAGACCCAAGACCTCTGCAGGCTGTCGGCGTTAAAGCCAGAAACCCTCCAGGTGTATTTCACCTGTCCCCGGCTGTCTTCCAGGTGCGGTTGGAAGGTGTTCACCGGTAACGAGCTGGCGGCTCTGTTGGGTTGGTGGATGTTCTTCAACTGGAAGGAGGCTCATCCAGATCCTGCAGACACTCAGAGGGTCTACATGTTGGCCACCACAGTGTCCTCCAAGATCCTGCAGGCCTTCGCTCGCATCGAGGGGTTCCACTTCGAGGTCAGCAAACGTTACTACTGGCACGACTCTGTTAAACTAACCGTTGATCTAAAATAAAGACTAGTTTTAGTAGTAGTACTAGTAGATTAGTAGTAGTACTAGTAGTACTAGTAGATTAGTAGTAGTATTAGTAGATAGTATTAAATACTTGACAAATCTCCCTTTAAGGTACCTTCAATTTAGAACGGATAAAAAATGTGTGATTAATTTGCGATTAATCGTGATTAAATATCTTAATCGATTGCCAGTCGTAGTGACTAATGAGATGTTATCACATCTGTTAAAGTGATGACGATGATGATGATGATGATGGTCTGTGTTCAACAGGAAACTCTTCCTGGGTTTAAGTGGATCGGGAACAGAATACACGAACTCTCCAAAACAGGAAACAGCGTCATATTCGCCTTCGAGGAGTCGATAGGTGAGTTTACATTTTACTGAGTTTTCTAGAAAGATCCTGATCGGTTTATTCTCTCGGCTCCGTAGTATTATTATTAGTATTTAAATATTTGGAAGGTAAATATCTCTGATTGTGGTCCAGTTGAGACCGACGGTGTGAGCCGGTCCCAGTCAGACCGTTGTGCTTCCATGTCTTCAGGGTTCCTGTGTGGCAGTCTGGTTCCTGAGAAAGACGGCGTGAGCTCGGCGGCGGTTGTGGCTGAACTGACTTCTTACCTCCACAATAAGAACCTGAGTCTGAAGCAGCAGCTGCACAACATCTACCAGACGTACGTACGCTTAGAACGTTACAACGTTACATCGTTACAATGTTACATCGTTACAATGTTACAACGTTACAACGTTACAACGTTACATCGTTACAATGTTACAATGTTACAACGTTACAAAGTTACAACGTTACAACGCTACATCGTTACAACGTTACAACGTTACATCGTTACATCGTTACAACGTTACATCGTTACATCGTTACAACGTTACATCGTTACAACGTTACATCGTTACATCGTTACATGGTTACAGCGTTACATCGTTACATCGTTACATCGTTACAAAGTTACAACGTTACATCGTTACAACGTTACATCGTTACAACGTTACAACGTTACATCGTTACATCGTTACAACGTTACATGGTTACAACATTACATCGTTACAACGTTACATCGTTACATCGTTACAACGTTACATCGTTACATCGTTACAACGTTACATCGTTACAACGTTACAACGTTACAAAGTTACATCGTTACATGGTTACAACGTTACATGGTTACAACGTTACATCGTTACAACGTTACAACGTTACATGGTTACATCGTTACAACGTTACATCGTTACATCGTTACAACGTTACATGGTTACACCGTTACACCGTTACATCGTTACAACGTTACAACGTTACATCGTTACAACGTTACATCGTTACAACGTTACATCGTTACATCGTTACAACGTTACATCGTTACGTTACATCGTTACAAAGTTACATCGTTACATGGTTACAACGTTACATGGTTACATCGTTACAACGTTACAACGTTACAACGTTACAACGTTACATCGTTACAAGGTTACAACGTTACATCGTTACAACGTTACATCGTTACAACGTTACATCGTTACAACGTTACATCGTTACATCGTTACAACGTTACATGGTTACAACGTTACAACGTTACATCGTTACAACGTTATATCGTTACATCGTTACAACGTTACATGTTATAACGTTCTCACGCTGCTTTAGTTCCTCTAGATCACGGTCAGGGTTATCAGAGTTATTAATAGAGTTCAGTTTGAGTTATGTATTTCCTGACAGTGTTGTTTTATCTCTGACATCCATGAAACGCGATCAGATAACTGAAGGATTAATAACGTTCTATTCTCTTTATTTAATGATTAAATAAAGAACATGGTGGGTTTTTCTGGTTCTGGTATCGACTTCTAGATTTCTGGTATGGTGACATCACTACTTCCTGTTGTGACTTCCTGTCTCCAGGTACGGTCACCACGTGTCCAAAACCTCGTACGTCATCTGTGACAACCCCCAAACCATCGCGAGGATCTTCTGCCGCATCAGAAACTTCGACGGTGAAGCTTCGTACCCGAAGACGTGCGGCGGTGTCCGGATCGACCACGTCAGAGACGTTACCACGGGATACGACAGCAGCCGGCCCGACCTCCGATCAGTGAGAAACCATCCATGAATCCTCAATGTGTTGAAGTACTCATTATGTACTGCAGCTGTAAACGTAGTACTAGTACAACGTGTTGTGAAGTACCTGTAGTAAATGTAGTTGTGTTTCCTGTGGAGGTACTTCCTGTGACGAGGAGCAGTCACATGATCACCTTCACTCTCCAGAACGGCGTCGTGGCGACGCTGAGGACCAGCGGAACCGAACCCAAAATCAAATACTATACAGAGTACTGCGCCGCACCGGGGAACAGGTAGGAGATATATATGATACCAGGATCTCCCCTTTAGCTTTAAAACGCTGCAACCTAAAAATCACAAGTTGTGTTAAAGAAATTGGTTAAATGTGTTAAAACTATGAATGATATTAAAATGATGACATCACCGTCTCGCTGCAGCGAGGCGTCCCGTCTGGAGGACGAGCTGGAGAAGATCACCGCCGCCCTGCTGGACGAGTTCCTGGAGCCGGAGAGGAACCGCCTGATTCGCCGCTGCGACTAGCTCCGCCTCCCCCGCTGCTGTTTTCCTGTCGATGATGTCACATCCTGTCGTGTTCGTAGACGAATCAGAGCAGCCCGCTGCTCCTCCCTGTGGTGTCGATCAATATCATCAATAGATCGATATTTAGTGTCCGTCATAGAGCAGAGAGCATGATGGGTAACCAAAGAGAGATCATTGTGATTGGTTATCAGGACAGAGGAAGTATTAAAGTATTGATAAATGTATTTTCATAGAAAGAAATATAAATTAAACAGTTTGTAAAAATCAAAACTGTGAAGACTTGAAATAAATTAGTTTTATAAGGAAGTTCATTAACGACAAAACAAACACGACGAGTTTCTGTACGGCGGCCTAATGCTGCCACCGCAACAAAACATTTTTTGTTTTGTTTTGTTAAAACAAGATCATTTTCTTCATCATTAATAAAAACCAAAAGACCACAGAAGAAGAGTTGCTTTTTAGAGTATTTTGATTAACCAAGAATTCACCAAAAATCCATAGTCTAACAGTAGAGAGTCTGAAGCTCTCTGATTGGATAGTTCTTACAGCAATGCACTCTGGGACTTGTAGTAGACTTCTCTCCTAAAGTTTTTTTTTAATGTTTTTTTTTACTTTTTTGCAATGAAGCTTTTTTTTTATTTTCATCTTATTTATCTTATTAAAGTTGAAACTGTTCAATTTCAACAAAACAATTGTAATAATCGATTGATCGTTTGAATCGTGAGTTCTGTGGTTCCGGCTCAGTCTGCTGGTTTCCTCTCCGGTCTGTCGGTCGGACGACGACGAGACATTTAAAGACGTCACCGTGGATTCGGACAACTTTAAATTTAGACTTTTACATTTAGTTTGTTTTGGGTCAACAGTTTTGTTATCAATGAACTTCCATATATGGAGTGAAAATCAGCTGTTTATCTTTGTAGTTTTGGATGTTTAGCTGAATGTTAAAGTTTCCCTTCACATCCTGTGATGTTATTATTTTTATACTCTGAGATAAAAGATATTTATGAGACGCTTCATGTTGTTGTTGTGTTAAAGAATCATTCAGCTCCTCGTGTTAACTCGGTTAACTCGGTTAAATGGTTAAATGTGTTCCTCAGTTTGGTTGTTTGGACGGAGGACAGAGTGAGACCTCTTGTTAACGTGGTTCTCTGATGATCCACCAATAAAACTTAGTAAAACTATTACATATTTTCTATTTATTCATTATTTAGAATCAGTAGAGTCAAAAGATCAGTAGAGTCAGTAGAGTCAGAAGAGTCAGTAGAATCAGAAGAGTAAGTAAATTCAGTAGAATCAGTAGAGTCAGTAGAATCAGGAGACTCAGTAGAATCAGGAGAGTCAGAAGAGTCAGTAGAGTCAGTAGAATCAGTAGAGTCAGTAGAGTCAGGAGAGTCAGTAGAATCAGAAGAGTAAGTAAATTCAGTAGAATCAGTAGAGTCAGTAGAGTCAGGAGAGTCAGTAGAATCAGAAGAGTAAGTAAATTCAGTAGAATCAGTAGAGTCAGTAGAATCAGGAGACTCAGTAGAATCAGTAGAGTCAGTAGATTTAGTAGAGTCAGTAGAATCAGGAGAGAGAGTAGAATCAGGAGAGTCAGTAGAATCAGGAGAGTCAGTAGAATCAGAAGAGTCAGAAGAGTCAGTAGAATCAGGAGAGAGAGTAGAATCAGGAGACTCAGTAGAATCAGGAGAGTCAGTAAAATCAGGAGAGTCAGTAGAATCAGAAGAGTCAGTAGAGTCAGTAGAATCAGAAGTCAGTAGAATCAGGAGAGTCAGTAGAATCAGAAGAGTCAGTAGAATCAGGAGAGTCAGTAGAGTCAGTAGAATCAGAAGAGAGAGTAGAATCAGGAGACTCAGTAGAATCAGTAGAGTCAGTAGAATCAGGAGAGTCAGTAGAATCAGAAGAATCAGTAGAATCAGTAGAGTCAGTAGAATCAGTAGAATCAGGAGACTCAGTAGAATCAGGAGAGTCAGTAGAATCAGAAGTCAGTAGAATCAGAAGACTCAGTAGAGTCAGTAGAATCAGTAGAGTCAGTAGAATCAGTAGAGTCAGTAGAATCAGAAGAGTCAGGAGAGTCAGTAGAATCAGTAGTCAGAAGAGTCAGTAGAATCAGTAGAGTCAGTAGAATCAGAAGAGTCAGTAGAATCAGGAGAGTCAGAAGAGTCAGTAGAATCAGAAGAGTCAGTAGAATCAGTAGATTCAGAAGAATTAGTAAAATCAGAAGAGTCAGTAGAATCAGAAGAGTCAGTAGAATCAGAAGAATCAGTAGATTCAGAAGAATCAGTAGAGTCAGTAGAATCAGTAGATTCAGTAGAGTCAGTAGAATCAGAAGAATCAGGAGAGTCAGTAGAATTAGTAGAGTCAGTAGAATGAGAGTCAGTAGAGTCAAAAGAATCAGTAGAATCAGTAGAGTCAGTAGAGTCAGTAGAATCAGTAGAGTCAGTAGAATCAGAAGAGTCAGTAGAGTCAGCAGAATCAGTAGAATCAGTAGAGTCAGAAGAATCAGTAGAATCAGAAGAGTCAGTAGAATCAGTAGAATCAGGTGAATCAGGTGAGTCAGTAGAATCAGTAGAATCAGGACTTTATTGATGTGGTTTTCATGGGCGTGGTTTGTGGGGTTCTGGTTTGTGGGTGAAGTTCTGGAGGATTCTGGTCCTGATCTGGTGCAGGTTCATGCCGTAGATGATGGGGTTGATGAGGGGCGGGACCACCAGGAACTCTGCAGCCAGCGCGTTCTGCAGCGCCTGCAGCGTGCCGCCGCCGCCGCCGTAACGGGAATACATGATGTCGAACATCAGCGAACCGAGGAAGACGAGCAGCGTGGCGAGGTGCGGCAGACACGTCTGTACGAACTTCCTGCGGTCGGAGTGCAACCGGAGCGAGGCTCGGACCAGGTGGGTGTAGGACACCAGGATCAGGACGGTCTGCAGGATGTGCGAGAACGTCAGCACGAAGCCGTAGATGTTGTTGACCGTCGTGTCGGAGCACGACAGCTTCACCACCTCCCAGTTGGTGCAGAAGATCTTCTTGACGTGGCGTCTGCAGAGCGGCAGGTTGGCAGTCAGCGTGACGCCGATCGCCGTCTCCAGCAGCGAGAAGCACCAGGTGAGCAGCAGCAGCTGCGCCACCCTCTGCCCCGTCATCAGCGTCTGGTACTGCAGCGGCTTACAGATGGCGAGGTAGCGGTCGTACGCCATGACGGTCAGACTGGTGAACTCGCAGAAGACGTAACAGTAAACGCCAAACAGCTGCGCCAGACAGCCGGAGTACGTGATGGCGTGAGAGTCGGCCAGAAGGTCGTAAAGCAGCTTCGGGTAGAAACTGGACGCTCCGCAGATGCCGTTAAAACACAGGTTGCACATGAAGACGTAGATCGGCTGGTGGAGCGTCTTCTCCAGACAGACGGTGACGATGAGCGTCACGTTGACGAAGATCGTCAAGACGTACGACATCAGAGCGAAGGCGAAGAACGTCTGGCGGTTGGTCAGCGAGTCATTGAGACCCTGAAGCTCCAACACCAGCTCAGACTTATTCTCCATCAAGTCTGTTTATAACCTCAAACACTCTGTATATAACCTCAGAAACTGTGTTTATAACCTCAGAAACTGTGTTTATAACCTCAAAAACTGTGTTTATAACCTCAAAAACTGTGTTTATGACCTCAGAAACTCTGTTTATAACCTCAGAAACTCTGTTTATAACCTCAGAAACTGTGTTTATAACCTCAGAAACTGTTTATAACCTCAAAAACTCTGTTTATAACCTCAAAAACTCCACATCAGACTGTTTATAACGTCAAAAACTCCACATCAGACTGTATATAACGTAAAAAAAACTCCACATCAGACTGTATATAATGTCAAAAACTCCACATCAGACTGTATATGATGTCAAAAACTCCACATCAGACTGTATATAATGTCAAAAACTCCACATCAGACTGTATATAACGTAAAAAAAACTCCACATCAGACAGTATATAATGTCAAAAACTCCACATCAGACTGTATATAATGTCAAAAACTCCACATCAGACTGTATATAACATCAAAAACTCCACATCAGACTGTATATAACATCAAAAACTCCACATCAGACTGTATATAACGTCAAAAACTCCACATCAGACTGTATATAACGTCAAAAACTCCACATCAGACTGTATATAACGTCAAAAACTCCACATCAGACTGTATATAACATCAAAAACTCCACATCAGACTGTATATAACATCAAAAACTCCACATCAGACTGTTTATAACATCAAAAACTCCACATCAGACTGTATATAACATCAAAAACTCCACATCAGACTGTATATAACATCAAAAACTCCACATCAGACTGTATATAACGTCAAAAACTCCACATCAGACTGTATATAATGTCAAAAACTCCACATCAGACTGTATATAACGTAAAAAAAACTCCACATCAGACTGTATATAACGTAAAAACCTCCACATCAGACTGTACATAACATCAAAAACTCCACATCAGACTGTATATAACGTAAAAAAAACTCCACATCAGACTGTATATAACATCAAAAACTCCACATCAGACTGTATATAACGTAAAAAAAACTCCACATCAGACTGTATATAACGTAAAAAAAACTCCACATCAGACTGTATATAACGTCAAAAACTCCACATCAGACTGTATATAACATCAAAAACTCCACATCAGACTGTTTATAACATCAAAAACTCCACATCAGACTGTATATAATGTCAAAAACTCCACATCAGACTGTATATAACGTCAAAAACTCCACATCAGACTGTATATAATGTCAAAAACTCCACATCAGACTGTATATAATGTCAAAAACTCCACATCAGACTGTATATAACATCAAACTGAATGTTATTAACTCTTTAAAGTTATAAACTACTAATGAGAAAACATGACGTAAACTGCTCAGTGACATTATTATTATTATTATTATTATTATTATTATTATTATTTTTATTAACAACACAAACGACTGCAGCTCTGATTGTTCTTCACATGAATAAATAAAACATCATCAACCAGATTAATAATCAGTCACGAATAACTAATAAACTAATAAATTGTAATAAATAAGTAATAAACGGTGAGCAGCCGACTGTCCTGCTGAGGAACAGAGTCAGAGAGCAGCAGCTCTTATACACCTGAACGCTGCTCACAGACAGGTAGACAGGTAGACAGGTAGACAGGTAGACAGGTAGACAGTGGCGAGGCTGAGGCCACGCCCCCTTCTGATCATCTTGGCAGACATTCATATCAATAATTTAAATAATATTTAAAGAAGAAGTCAACGCTGATATTAAACATAATAGAGTGGATAACATCGATGTTTCAGTGAAACGGTGCAGATGTTGATAGAAGCACCAGATGTGGCTGATGATTCCTGAGAGGTCACTGAGCAAATAAACTGGGAAAAGAAAGTTGTTAAACTTGTGTTTGGTGGATTATTTCTCTGTTGTTACAATGCTAATGGTCATTGTATTCTACATGGTTGAAAGCCTGTTTATTGACCTTTAAAATGATGTCACACTTGTAAGGATCATGCATTTGTGGGATGAGCAGCACAGCTGATTATGTGGGGAGCACCCAAGAAACATGTTCCAAAATGCTCTGCCAATGGTAAACAGTGTATTCTCATAAGGCGACCAGGAAGCCTGCAATGACTGCCCTTCACCGTCAGGCCCGTTGGCGCTGGTGTCTCCAACACAGACAATGGAACCTGAACATGTGGGGGAATGTCATGTTCAGTGATGAGTCCAGGTTCTGTCTGCCAAAGTTGGATGGCAGGTCAAAGTATGGAGACGACGTGGAGAACGCTATGCTGATTGTTGAACCGATGGAGTAACAGCTTTTGGTGGGGGCAGTGTCATGGTGTGGGGGGGGGGGGCATCTCCCTCACTGGCAAAACAAGGCTTGTCATCATTGAAGGCCATCTCAATGCAGGGAGATATCAGGATGAGATTCTGCAGTCAGTGGTGATCCCATATCTCCACAATCTGGGACCTAACTTCATCCTCCAAGAAACAACGCCCCCCCCCCACAGAGCCAGGGTTATCACAGACTACCTCCACAATGTGGGAGTAGAGAGAATGGAACGGCCTGCCAAGAGTCCAGACCTCAACCCAATTCAACACTTGTGGGATCAGCTTGGGCGTGCTGTACGTGTTAGAGTGACCAACACAACCACGCTGGCTGACCTGCAACCAATCCTGGTTGAGGAATGGAACGCCATCCCACAGCAACGTGTGACCAGGTTGGTGACCAGCATGAGGAGGAAGTGCCAGGCTGTTGTGGCTGCGTATGGATCTTCCACCGCTACTGAGGCTCCTGACGGTGGATTAAATCAATCAATATGTCTTGTTTGTTCCTTGTTACTGATAGAGAGTTCAATCATCCACCAAACAACTCACAACAAGAGTCAACACCAACAGGAGAATACACTGTTTACCATCGGCACCGGGGCTCCCAACATAATCAGCTGTGCTGCTCATCCCACAAATACATGATCCTTATAAGAGTGACATCATTGTGAAGGTCAATAAACAGGCTTTCAAACATGTAGAATACAATGACCATTAGCATTAGCATCACCATTAACATTGGACCAACAGAGAAATAATCCACCAAACACAAGTTAACAACTTTCTTTTCCCAGATCGACCACTTGAGGATTCAGGAAGGCCGTCAGACTGACCTGCTGATGATGATTTCTCTCATAGAAATTCATCCAGTTGGTTGATCTGAGTGATCTTGGAGTCACATGATCTGTTTTCTAGCACGCTGGATCTAATTTTGATAAGTTTTAAAAACTTTTAACATCGGGCACCTGGGTTAGCTCAGTTGGTAGAGCGGGCGTCCATGTATTAAGGCTTGGTCCTGACCGCGGCGGCTCGGGTTCGAATCCGGCCTGTGGCCCTTTCCGCATCCACTCTCTCTCTCCCCCCTTTCAAGACTCTATCCACTGTCCTGTCATAAAAATGGAAAATGCCCCCAAAAAAATAACTTTAAAAAAAAAAAAAACTTTTAACATCAATACGGCGGCCAGGGAATCGAGCATCAAAACCCAGCTGTTTCATTTTCCAGCCGAGAAAGTGTGTGTGAAGCAGAAATATCCTGCACGGTCGTCGTGACACGAGGAGACAAAGCAACAACAGGAAGTCCCTCAAATTGTGTGCTTGTATCACTGGTTCTGTTCTAGTGGTCCTTGAGGAGGCTCCATTAATGGGTCGGGTTTCTTTTGTCCCACAATGCAACACTCAACAGACACGGAGGAGCCGCTCACTCAGAGTGGTGAAACCATGTTTACCTCCCGCTGGTGTTTAAATGTGATGTTAGGAGAAGTGTTACAGATGTTACAGATGTTACTCTATAATCAGTGGGAGCTAGTCAACCAGTTTTAGAGAATCGCTGCGTACCTGACCTGAACGTGTTTTACCGGTGGTAACGTTGCTACGTGTTTTAGCGGTGGTAACGTTGCTACGTATTTTACCGTAGTAACGTTGCTACGTGTTTTACCGGCGGTAACGTTGTTACGTGTTTTACCGGCGGTAACGTTGCTACGTGTTTTACCGGTGGTAACGTTGCTATGTGTTTTACCGGTGGTAACGTTGCTACGTGTTTTAGAGGTGGTAACGTTGCTACGTGTTTTACCGGTGGTAACGTTGCTACGTGTTTTACCGGCGGTAACGTTGCTACGTGTTTTACCGTAGTAACGTTGCTACGTGTTTTAGCGGTGGTAACGTTGCTACGTGTTTTACCGTAGTAACATTGCTACGTGTTTTAGCGGTGGTAACGTTGCTACGTGTTTTACCGTAGTAACGTTGCTACGTGTTTTACCGGCGGTAACGTTGCTACGTGTTTTACCGGCGGTAACGTTGCTACGTGTTTTACCGGCGGTAACGTTGCTACGTGTTTTAGTGGCGGTAACGTTGCTACGTGTTTTACCGGCGGTAACGTTGCTACGTGTTTTACCGGCGGTAACGTTGCTACGTGTTTTAGTGGCGGTAACGTTGCTACGTGTTTTACCGGCGGTAACGTTGCTACGTGTTTTAGTGGCGGTAACGTTGCTACGTGTTTTACCGGCGGTAACGTTGCTACGTGTTTTACCGGCGGTAACGTTGCTACGTGTTTTACTTGTAGTAACGTTGCTATGTGTTTTACCGGTGGTAACGTTGCTACGTGTTTTAGCGGTGGTAACGTTGCTACGTGTTTTACCGTAGTAACGTTGCTACGTGTTTTACCGGCGGTAACGTTGCTACGTGTTTTACCGGCGGTAACGTTGCTACGTATTTTACCGGTGGTAACGTTGCTATGTGTTTTACCGGTGGTAACGTTGCTACGTGTTTTAGAGGTGGTAACGTTGCTACGTGTTTTACCGGCGGTAACGTTGCTACGTGTTTTACCAGCGGTAACGTTGCTACGTGTTTTACCGGCGGTAACGTTGCTACGTGTTTTAGTGGCGGTAACGTTGCTACGTGTTTTACCGGCGGTAACGTTGCTACGTGTTTTAGCGGCGGTAACGTTGCTACGTGTTTTACCGGCGGTAACGTTGCTACGTGTTTTACCGGCGGTAACGTTGCTACGTGTTTTAGCGGTGGTAACGTTGCTACGTGTTTTAACGGTGGTAACGTTGCTACGTGTTTTACCGTAGTAACGTTGCTACGTGTTTTACCGGCGGTAACGTTGCTACGTGTTTTAGCGGTGGTAACGTTGCTACGTGTTTTAACGGTGGTAACGTTGCTACGTGTTTTACCGTAGTAACGTTGCTACGTGTTTTACCGTAGTAACGTTGCTACGTGTTTTACCGTAGTAACGTTGCTACGTTAGGGAATATATCTTTATTATTTAAGACCGAACGATACACACATGAACTGGTCGGTTCTTATAATTTAATGACTCTTCAAAAAATCTAAAATCCTCCTGATTACAGAGCTGACCGTTTAATGTACGGTAGCCACAGAGTGCAAAATATATTTATTATATTAGTATTTATTTATGTTCATAAAAGAACGAACATGAAAGAAAAGACGTATTTGACTCTCTAAAAAGGATTAACTACTTGACTGATCTCCCTTTAAGGTTCATTTAGAACAGATAAACAGCTCTAATATCAATATGTGCTTCCTGTTGATGTCGTTTTAAACTCAATAAAGATATAAAGTAATAAATAAAAGCTGAGATGAATGTTAGTTGAAGGTCTGCTGGTGTTACATCACCATACCAACTTCCTGAGGTCAAAGGTCACTCCAGCCTCTCAGTCAACATGTTTGTCTTCACATCAGTCACAGTGAGACCAATCAGCCGGAGCAGACCGGAGCTCTGGTTCCACCGGTCCTCAGAGGGCCGGTAATGACCTCCCCTCAGACCGCTCAGCAACATCATCACCCAGCGATGATGTCAGCCCTCCTGTCGTCCTCGGGTCCAAACTTCATTATATCATAAATATGGATTTCTTTAATCTAAATGACACGAAAAAACAAATGAATGACCACTACTTTTGTTGCATTATGGGTATTTTATCCAAATGTATAGCACCTGTGGTGCAACAGCTGGTACAAGAGGTGTCAGTATTTGCTCCCATTTAAAAAGTTGAAATGGTTTCAAAGATGTTTTCTGACTAAACGTTGACATATACATGTCTACATATACCAGCCTGTGATGATCCATCTCCATCCATACTCATAAATTAGGTTTAATTTCATGGAAGTTAAGTTTTTTAACCTTAAATTCCCCCAGAAAAGTGTAAACTTTGTGGTAATGAGTTGGAATGAAGTTGGCCAAAAAGGTGTAACTCAGAATTTGGTGATAATTTATAGTTTATACTTTAAAAACAGTCAAACCAGATCGGGTCGACGGGAAGACAACGGGAGGTTAACAGACGTCCTGTCGTAGAACATGCAGGTTTTTATCTGAGCTGTCAACCTGAACGTGATGATAACGCGTTAACGTGATGATAACGCGTGAACGTGATGATAACGTGTGAACGTGATGATAACGCGTTAACGTGATGATAACGCGTTAACGTGATGATCACGCGTTAACGTGATAACGTGTGAACGTGATGATAACGCGTTAACGTGATGATAACGCGTTAACGTGATGATAACGCGTGAACGTGATGATCACGCGTTAACGTGATGATAACGCGTTAACGTGATGATAACGCGTTAACGTGATGATAACGCGTTAACGTGATGATAGAGCGTTAACGCATTAACACAGCCGATGTTTCGGAGGTTGTAGTGTCTCAGAGTTAAAGTGAAGATCCCGGTACCGTAGTGAACTAGAATGTCACGGTTGGGTTTAACATAAGTACATAAACTAAGTAAAATACGTACGGAAAACACGTCACAAACATCACAACATACGTAACCTAGGAAACCAGACGCCGTTCTCCTGCATGTAAGTCCGGTTTGTTGTCCCGATTCAACCCGAGGTCTCAGTTTACAGGACTAACGGAGCAGATGTAGTGTGATAGAGCCTCCAGCCCGGCGGTACCGAGAACCTCCTCATATCCTCAACAATGGCCCCCGATCCACAGTCCTCAGGAGCCCCTACAACCCCGATTAGGGGTCTCCATGAGCCTCTCAACAACCAGAACATCCTCAAGAACTACTTGATCCTCCATAAGAACCTGTTCCAGAACAAGCTACTAGAACTCTTCAAGCACCAAAAGAACCTCTCTAGGAACCTCTCTGACCTGCTCGAGGACAGGTAGAACCTCCTCAGTGCTGAACCGGATCATCATCAGGGCCTCGAAGAACCTTCACAAGGATCCCGACAACCTTTCCAGGGACTCTCAAACCGGCTCAGAACCTTGCAGAAGGTCTCCTGTGACGGACCCCGACCCGGCTCAGAGACGGACCCCGACCCGGTTCAGAACCTTCCAGAAGGTCTCCTGTGACGGACCCCGACCCGGCTCAGAGACGGACCCCGACCCGGTTCAGAACCTTCCAGGAGGTCTCCTCTGACGGACCCCGACCCGGTTCAGAACCTTCCAGGAGGTCTCCTGTGACGGACCCCGACCCGGTTCAGAACCTTCCAGGAGGTCTCCTGTGACGGACCCTGAACCAGCTGTAACCTCCTCTGGCCGATCACAGCTGCTTGTTTCCAGATGTTGGCCGTCAGCTGTTCACTTCCTCACAGAAAACGATCACACTAATATTTATCCAACGTTTTGAAGAATACTAAATAAAAACTATAATAAAATGTATTTTTGTCAAAGAATAAAAACTAAATGCTGATAACTGTTAACTGAAGATACAACACAGATAATAAGAATAAAATACAGATACCATCAGTTATGTGAGTCATAATGAAGTCGACTGTTTGCTGGAGATGTGAAGTAATAATAACATAATAAAATAATAATAATAATAATAATAATAGTAATAATAATAATAGTAATAATAATAATAATAATAATAATAATAGTAATAATAATAATAATAATAATAATAGTAATAATAATAATAATAATAATAATAATAATAATAGTAATAATAATAATAGTAATAATAATAATAATAATAATAATAATAATAATAATCAGGGCTGTCAAAGTTAACGTGATAATAACGCGTTGACACTAATTTGTTTTAATTCTAACCCTGAACCTGAAGAGTCCATCGGTACCAACCAGGTCAGACCAGCTGGTGAATCAGATCAGATGGTTTTAAGGGTACTTTTTAAAGAAAAACGCACGAAGGTCAACTCAGGGTCAAACTTCACCTCCTTTAGCTTCATGATAGAATGACAACCAGCAAAAAAGAAAAATGGCCACCACGGCCCTCAGGGGCCAACAGCGTCCTGATATCTATATCTATATCTATATCTATATCTATATCTATTCTAACATATAAACCTACATCTGGGACCAACGTGTTGCTTTTATCACTAAATACACAGTTGTATGTTGAACTGCTGCACTAGTCTCGTTTCCTAATTGATGCATGGAAAACAAATAATAAAGAATAAAAAGATATAAAGAAATAGGCAGAGATTGATAGAGGAGGAACAGATCAAGTTTCTATGTTTCCTGTCAGATACTCGACGTTTACATTGTGCAGTGAAATGCTTAGTTGCCCCCTCCGCTACTGTACTGGACATAATATGAGTAATAAAATATCAACGCAATATATACATATGGTGCGAGAGGGATGTCACCAGCGATGATACCGGTACCAAGTCCATGCCAAAACTCTGAAAAGGTGACGGTACTCGTTTGTTCAGGGCTCAAGACGAAAGGTCCTGACACACCAAGCCGACGGACGAGTTTCTTCGGAGTGTCCCGCATCGTCGGCTCGAGTCTGCCCATGTTGGAAGTTTTTCCGCCGATTCGGCTTCAGAGCACATGAAGCGAAACAGAAGTGAGGAAAGCAAGAAAGGAGTTAGCATGTTCCCCTGTGTTAGTGTGGGTTTACTCCGGGTGCTCCGGTTTCCCCCACAGTCCAAAGACATGCAGGTTAGCGTGGGTTTACTCCAGGTGCTCCGGTTTCCCCCACAGTCTAAAGACATGCAGGTTAGCGTGGGTTTACTCCGGGTACTCCGGTTTCCCCCACAGTCTAAAGACATGCAGGTTAGCGTGGGTTTACTCCGGGTACTCCGGTTTCCCCCAGAGTCTAAAGACATGCAGGTTAGCGTGGGTTTACTCCAGGTGCTCCAGTTTCCTCCCACAGTCCAAAGACATGCAGGTTAGTGTGGGTTTACGCCGGGTGCTCAGGTTTCCTCCCACAGTCCAAAGACATGCAGGTTAGCGTGGGTTTACTCCGGGTTCTCCGGTTTCCCCCACAGTCCAAAGACATGCAGGTTAGCGTGGGTTTACTCCAGGTGCTCCGGTTTCCCCCACAGTCCAAAGACAAATAACGCTCCAAACTTATGCTTAATTAATTTGTGATTTATCATAGACAATCTTGCGATCACTCATGATTAAATATTTTAATCTAATGACACATTAATTAATTAATTAATTAATTAATTAATTTTTCAATGATCTTTCTACTTTGTGTGAAACTAAATTGTGCCTTTATTCAGGCATCATTTAGAAATCTGTGGTAACCAACTGGTGTGGGCGTCTCCTGACTTTAAAAGGTTAAAAGAAGCAGAAGCAGAGCTCAGATCAGTTAGGACGGACTCTCAGTCTGACTACAGCAGCTGGATGTTAGGATTCAACATCATAAATGTTACTGTATTAACCTTTAGTAGTAGAATGCTGAGTTTGAGGAATGTTTTCTTGATGATTCATTTCTTTTCTGTTTGTTGGTTGAATATTGTCTGAGGATAATAATAATAATTATAATAATGTTTTATGTGAGCAGCGTCCTGATGAAGCTTTCCAGGTTTAACTCAACAACATGAACCACGGTGAGTTGATCTGGTGAAGGTTGTTTAACCATAGTGAGTTGATCTGGTGAAGGTTGTTTAACCACAGTGAGTTGATCTGGTGAAGGTTGTTTAACCACAGTGAGTTGATCTGGTGAAGGTTGTTTAACCACGGTGAGTTGATCTGGTGAAGGTTGTTTAACCACGGTGAGTTGATCTGGTGAAGGTTGTTTAACCACAGTGAGTTGATCTGTTGAAGGTTGTTTAACCACGGTGAGTTGATCTGGTGAAGGTTGTTTAACCACAGTGAGTTGATCTGGTGAAGGTTGTTTAACCACAGTGAGTTGATCTGTTGAAGGTTGTTTAACCACGGTGAGTTGATCTGGTGAAGGTTGTTTAACCACGGTGAGTTGATCTGGTGAAGGTTGTTTAACCACAGTGAGTTGATCTGGTGAAGGTTGTTTAATGAGCCGGGAGGAGGATGATGATGATGATGATGATAAACTCTACTCAGGTTTCATATTTCTCACTAACTGCCTACTTTGACACCGGGCTGTTTAAATATCTCTACTTCATTATTATCATGTGTTTGTATGTGTTGATCATTAGTGCCAATGTGTTGCTCATCGTGGTTATCTGTAGTAACAGAAGCTTACATGAACCTATGTACCTTTTCCTGTGCAGCCTGTTTGTAAATGAACTGTATGGTAGTACAGGGTTGTTTCCATTCCTTCTGGTTCAGATCCTCTCTGACATTCACACTGTTGCTGCTCCGCTCTGCTTCCTGCAGATCTTCTGTGTTTATACGTACGTGTGCGTTGAGTTTTTAAACTTAGCCGTCATGTCTTATGACCGATATCTGGCCATCTGTTGTCCTCTACAGTATAACACACGTATGACCTTGAACAAGGTCGCCGTGCTCGTCGCTGTCACCTGGTTGTTTCCTGTTGTAGCGATCGCTGTGTTGATATCTCTGAGCGTTCCTCTCCAGCTGTGTGGGAACGTCATTAACAAAGTCTACTGTGGGAACTACTCCATCGTTAAACTGGCCTGTTCTGACACCAGCGTTAATAACATCTACGGCCTCATCTACACCGTCGTCTCCATCATCATCCCTTTGCTGTTGATCCTCTACACCTATATAAAGATCCTGATGGTGTGTTTCTCTGGCTGTAAGCAGACCAGACAGAAAGCTGTCAGTACCTGCACACCTCACCTGGCCTCTCTGCTCAACTTCTCCTTCGGAGGTTGTTTCCAGATCTTACAGAGCCGGTTTGATATGAGCGGCGTTCCCAACATGATGAGGATCTTTCTGTCGTTATACTTCCTGAGCTGCCAGCCTCTCTTCACCCCGCTCCTCTACGGCCTCAACATGTCCAGGATACGCAGTGCATGCAGACGGGTGTTGTGTGGAGACGGGTAGCTCATCACTCACTGATGATGTCTCTGTGTCTAAAGGAAGGACATTAAACGTTTGATTCTCTGTTCACTTTGTGAAAGCTGATATCTTAATTCACTTTGTTATCAGAGCTGTCAAAGTTAACGTGATAAAAACACAAACTCATTTTAACGCCACTCATTTCTTTAAAGCAGTCGATCTTTCGCAGGTCGTAGCGGCTCCGTTCTAAAGCTGGAGTCCCATCCTGGTATCATAGATATATCTATATCTATATATATATAGATATAGATATAGATCCTGGTATCATAGATATAGATATATCTATATATAGATATATCTATATATAGATATATCTATATATAGATATAGATATAGATCCTGGTATCATAGATATATCTATATATAGATATATCTATATATAGATATAGATATAGATCCTGGTATCATAGATATATCTATATATAGATATATCTATATCTATATATAGATCCTGGTATCATAGATATATCTATATCTATATATATATAGATATAGATATAGATCCTGGTATCATAGATATATCTATATCTATATATAGATATATCTATATCTATATATAGATCCTGGTATCATAGATATATCTATATCTATATATATATAGATATAGATATAGATCCTGGTATCATAGATATATCTATATATAGATATATCTATATATAGATATATCTATATATAGATATATATGATACCGGTATCGGACTGTTCTTCTGCCTTTCTAGAGGACATTTTCTGACATTTTTCAGACTTTTTTCTGACATTTTTTCGACTCTTCAGACATTCTTCGGACTTTTTTGGAAAATTTTAGGGATATTTTCAAAATAAATTCAGACTTTTTGGACAAACTGTGTCCCTGTTTATGTCCCTGTTTATGTCCCTGTTTATGTCCCTGTTTATGTCCCTGTTTATCTGAGCAGAGTAAAGCATCACGTATAAACTACCGTCTGGTTCAACGAGAGTTCAGACGACATTATGATGCCCTGCAAGAACATTCACATTCACACAGTACAGGAGGACAGGAGGACATAAAGGACAGGAGGACTAGAGGACATGAAGGACATGAAGGACATGAAGGACAGGAGGACTAGAGGACAGGAGGACTAGAGGACAGGAGGACAGGAGGACAGGAGGACTAGAGGACTAGAGGACATGAAGGACATGAAGGACATGAAGGACATGAAGGACAGGAGGACAGGAGGACAGGAGGACAGGAGGACTAGAGGACTAGAGGACATGAAGGACATGAAGGACATGAAGGACATGAAGGACAGGAGGACAGGAGGACTAGAGGACATGAAGGACATGAAGGACATGAAGGACAGGAGGACAGGAGGACAGGAGGACTAGAGGACATGAAGGACATGAAGGACAGGAGGACAGGAGGACTAGAGGACATGAAGGACATGAAGGACATGAAGGACAGGAGGACAGGAGGACAGGAGGACTAGAGGACATGAAGGACATGAAGGACAGGAGGACAGGAGGACTAGAGGACATGAAGGACATGAAGGACATGAAGGACATGAAGGACAGGAGGACAGGAGGACAGGAGGACTAGAGGACATGAAGGACATGAAGGACATGAAGGACATGAAGGACTAGAGGACAGGAGGACTAGAGGACAGGAGGACAGGAGGACTAGAGGACATGAAGGACATGAAGGACAGGAGGACTAGAGGACAGGAGGACAGGAGGACAGGACTAGAGGATAGGAGGACTAGAGGACATGAAGGACATGAAGGACAGGAGGACTAGAGGACAGGAGGACTAGAGGACATGAAGGACATGAAGGACAGGAGGACTAGAGGATAGGAGGACTAGAGGACAGGAGGACAGGACTAGAGGACAGGAGGACTAGAGGACTAGAGGACATGAAGGACATGAAGGACAGGAGGACTAGAGGACAGGAGGACATGAAGGACCTGACTTCACGCTGTCAGTAATGAGTCCTTCATGGTTCTTTCACAGAAGATATTTCTGTATTCATGTTTTTCTCTTTTGCTTTTCTCACTCGTCTGACGAGGACAAAGAAGACGTCACGAGGGAGAAAAGTTATTTGGTTATTTACTTCGGTTATATATATATATATAGATGTAGATCTATATATATCTACATCTATATATATAGATATATCTATATATATCTATATAGATATATATACTGGAAAGACAAAGTTTGGAAACTTGTGTTTGGTGTATTATTTCTCTGTTGTATCAATGCTAATGGTCATTGTATTCTACATGGTTGAAAGCCTGTTTATTTACCTTCACAATGATGTCACACTTGTAAGGATCATGTATTTGTGGGATGAGCAGCACAGCTGATTATGTGGGTAGCGCCCAAGAACAATTTGCCAAAATGCTCCGTCAATGGTAAACAGTGTATTCTCATAAGGCTACCAGGAAGCCTGCAATGACTGCCCTTCACCGTCAGGCCCGTTGGCGCTGGTGTCTCCAACACAGACAATGGAACCTGAACATGTGGGGGAATGTCATGTTCAGTGATGAGTCCAGGTTCTGTCTGCCAAAGTTGGATGGCAGGGTCAAAGTCTGGAGACGACGTGGAGAACGCTATGCTGATTGTTGAACCGATGGAGTAACAGCTTTTGGTCGGGGCAGTGTCATGGTGTGGGGGGGGCATCTCCCTCACTGGTAAAACAAGGCTTGTCATCATTGAAGGCCATCTCAATGCAGGGAGATATCAGGATGAGATTCTACAGCCAGTGGTGATCCCATATCTCCACAATCTGGCACCTAACTTCATCCTCCAAGAAACAACGCCCCCCCCCCACAGAGCCAGGGTTATCACAGACTACCTCCACAATGTGGGAGTAGAGAGAATGGAACGGCCTGCCAAGAGTCCAGACCTCAACCCAACTCAACACATGTAGGATCAGCTTGGGCGTGCTGTACGTGTTAGAGTGACCAACACAACCACGCTGGCTGACCTGCAACCAATCCTGGTTGAGGAATGGAACGCCATCCCACAGCAACGTGTGACCAGGTTGGTGACCAGCATGAGGAGGAGGTGCCAGGCTGTTGTGGCTGCGTATGGATCTTCCACTGCTACTGAGACTCCTGACGGTGGATTAAATGAATAAAGTGTAAAATAGCCAATATGTCTTGTTTGTTCCTTGTTACTGATAGAGAGTTCAATCATCCACCAAACAAGTCAAAACAAGAGTCAACACCAACAGGAGAATACACTGTTTACCATTGACGGAGCATTTTGGGAAATTGTTCTTGGGCGCTCCCCACATAATCAGCTGTGCTGCTCATCCCACAAATGCATGATCCTTACAAGTTGGACATCATTGTGAAGGTAAATAAACAGGCTTTCAACCATGTAGAATACAATGACCATTATCATTGTAACAACAGAGAAATAATCCACCAAACACAAGTTTCCAAACTTTGTTTTTCCAGTTTACATATATATATATATATATAATATGTCATAACTGCCGATCAAATCTAGTCCTCAAGGTTTTCGAGTATTAAACTCTAATAAATAATACAGACAGAAACTTTACTAGAGTTCTTCAGCGATGAGAGTTCTGATTCATCCCATCATGAAGGTAAAGGAGGTGAAGTTTGACCCTGAAGTGACCTTCATCCCTAAAACCATCTGATCTGATCTGATCACCCTGAACGCACCGTGGACATCACCAAGACTCAGAAAATCATATTTCTGCAACATTTAGGAAGATTTAGTGTCTATTTGGCGGCCATTTTTAAAAATGTATACGTAGCAACGGTCCGTTATACGTAGCAACGGTCCGTTATACATAGCAAAGGTCTGTTATACGTAGCAACGGTCTGTTATACGTAGCAACGGTCCGTTATACGTAGCAACGGTCCGTTATACATAGCAAAGGTCTGTTATACGTAGCAACGGTCTGTTATACGTAGCAACGGTCCGTTACACGTAGAAACGGTCCGTTATACGTAGCAACGGTCCGTTATACATAGCAAAGGTCCGTTATACGTAGAAACGGTCTGTTATACGTAGTATCGGTCCGTTATACGTACAACGGTCTGTTATACGTAGCAACGGTCTGTTATACGTAGCAACGGTCCGTTATACGTAGCAAAGGTCTGTTATACGTAGCAACGGTCTGTTATACGTAGCAACGATCCGTTATACATAGCAAAGGTCTGTTATACGTAGCAACGGTCTGTTATACGTAGCAACGGTCTGTTATACGTAGCAACGGTCCGTTATACGTAGCAACGGTCCGTTATACATAGCAAAGGTCTGTTATACGTAGCAACGGTCTGTTATACGTAGCAACGGTCCGTTACACGTAGCAACGGTCCGTTATACGTAGCAACGGTCCGTTACACGTAGAAACGGTCCGTTATACATAGCAACGGTCCGTTATACATAGCAAAGGTCCGTTATACGTAGTATCGGTCCGTTATACGTAGTATCGGTCCGTTATACGTACAACGGTCTGTTATACGTAGCAACGGTCTGTTATACGTAGTATTGGTCCGTTATACGTACAACGGTCTGTTATACGTAGCAACGGTCTGTTATACGTAGCAACGGTCCGTTATACGTAGCAAAGGTCCGTTATACGTAGCAACGGTCTGTTATACGTAGTATCGGTCCGTTATACGTACAACGGTCTGTTATACGTAGCAACGGTCCGTTATACGTAGCAAAGGTCCGTTATACGTAGCAACGGTCTGTTATACATATCAACGGTCTGTTATACGTAGAAACGGTCCGTTATACGTAGCAACGGTCTGTTATACGTAGAAACGGTCCGTTATACGTAGCAACGGTCTGTTATACGTAGCAACGGTCCGTTATACGTAGCAAAGGTCCGTTATACGTAGCAACGGTCCGTTATATGTAGCAACGGTCCGTTATATGTAGCAAAGGTCCGTTATAGGTAGGGTTGAGTCCGGATATCTCAAGCCTTGGGCCTGGAATGGCTGAGACCTCAGTTCAATGTTCTTCAATGTTCAATTTTAACGGTGTCAGAAAGTCAACCCAGGTTACTCAAATGAATCTCTTGATGCTGTACAAGTATGATGCAAGAAGCAGAGTTTTATTGTGTTTCAAATCAGCAGACAAAAACACAACCAAACCCGAGCCGTTCCAGACGCGACTGTCCGCGGGCTCCACATCACAGCCCTATAAACTAGATCAAAGAACTCATCCCACCTCTACGCCATCTTCGTATTCTCCTTTTTTACTGGTCTCTGTCAAAATATCCACTAATCAACATATACCATAGATATGATCTAGGTGCCTCCCCGACATCCATTATGTCAGAGACAGATTCCCTGTTCTGGGCTCTTCAGTGGCAGCCTTGTCCACGCAGCTGAGAGGTGATTTGGAGTTCATTTGCATTACATCACTTAGAGCTGTGAGTTACAGCACTGGGGGTCTAATAAAAATACAGCAGCACTATGATTGTATGCTGTTTCAGTAATAAACACAGGGTTATAGGATTAATACTTTATCATTGTTTATCACATTTTTATATAGTTTAAAAGGGATTACTTCTACAGTAGCAACAGTCCGTTGTGAAGAAATAACAGACGGCAGAACGCCGTCATGGACCAATCAGAATGGAGTAATCAACACATTTGAATGAAGAAGTCAGTGAGAGTCAGGGAGTCATGTGATCATGAGGTCAGACGGCTGCTGTGGGCGTCCTCTGGTTCTAAAGAGGTTAAAAGACGCACAATCAGTGAGTCAGTGTGAGTAGAGCAGGGGAGTTTATATATCATTGAATCATGTATTTAAAGTTCCACAGAGCTGTGAGAAGATGTCGTATAATAAGATGTTGACCTGCCGACCGGTGTTGATGCTCTGAGGACCAGCAGGAGGATGATGATGATGATGATGAACTCTACTCAGGTTTCATATTTCTCACTAACTGCCTACTTTGACACCGGGCTGTTTAAATATCTCTACTTCATTATTATCATGTGTTTGTATGTGTTGATCATTAGTGCCAATGTGTTGCTCATCGTGGTTATCTGTAGTAACAGAAGCTTACATGAACCTATGTACCGTTTCCTGTGCAGCCTGTTTGTAAATGAACTGTATGGTAGTACAGGGTTGTTTCCATTCCTTCTGGTTCAGATCCTCTCTGACATTCATACTGTTGCTGCTCCGCTCTGCTTCCTGCAGATCTTCTGTCTGTACTCATACGGCGGCGTTGAGTTTCTGACGTTAGC
>CAKAKS010000068.1:36037631-36075131 GCA_916700875.1 Sebastes aleutianus
TGGTTTTACAGTGTCCTAGCGACGGTCGTCATGATGTCTCTGAGCGTCCCTCTCCAGCTGTGTGGGAACATGATTAACAAAGTCTACTGTGATAACTACTCTATAGTTAAACTGGCCTGTTCTGACACTACAGTCAATAACATCTATGGGATAGTTTACATCTTCACTGTGATCGTGTCTCTGATCATATTGATCCTGTTCTCCTACATGAGGATCCTCAGAGTGTGTTTCTCTGGCTGTAAGCAGACCAGACAGAAAGCTGTCAGTACCTGCACACCTCACCTGGCCTCTCTGCTCAACTTCTCCTTCGGGGCTTTCTTTGAGATCGTTCAGGGAAGGTTTAATATGAAATATGTACCCAACATGCTGAGGGTGTTCCTGTCGTTGTACTGGCTGACCTGCCAGCCGCTCTTCAACCCTCTACTGTACGGCCTGAACATGTCTAAGATACGCATCATATGTAGAGGTCTGGCTTTAGGTAGAAGACTGTAGGACCAGTGAAGCAGCGTTTATCCATCGCAGCTCCGTCCACAACCAGCACCAGTAGACCACAGACACACCAACAACTGACAGCTGTCAACAGGGAATGAAGTTAGCACCGGCCACCGGCCACCGGCCACCGGCCACCGGCCACCGGCCACCGGCCACCGGCCACCGGCCACATACAGGGCGATGCTGGCTGTGGCAGGTCAAACCTTCAGGTCACCTGCCACCTGGTCAAACCTTCAGGTCACCTGCCACCTGGTCAAACCTTCAGGTCACCTGCCACCATGGCAGACAGGTTTTCCTTACACTAAAAAATATCTTTCTTAAAAAGCAATTCCTAAATGAAAACTAGTCAGGGATGAAGGTCACATGACTCATATCTGTCCTGTCTGTCACCGCTGACTCAGTGTTTACTAGAGGTGGAAGAAAATATTGAAAATATGGAGCATTGCATTATGATGTTTAGTGATATCGATTCTCTTATTGATTTCTAATTAATAGTTTACAAGCAAAGATTAACTCAGTCAATACTTTATTTTATTTGCAAAGAGAAATGCAGATCCTATTCTGATTGGGTAAAACAGTAAAAACATTTGACTCAGATTGTATGCGTACGGTGGTGTGTTCTTTATACTATGACCGTATTCCTAAAATTAGGTTTTAAAAAATCATAATATATCGCCATCGTTACAGTACCACGATATATGTCCCTATATTGAATCATAACCCCTGAATCATGATAGGCATCGTATCTCCAGACAGGCCTGGTGTTTACGGCTCTAAAGGCAGATCTAAACAGAGGCTGGTAGAAACGTTCAGTGACCTGCCACAGCAGCACGGGAGGAGAAGACTCAGTCTCAGACCCTGGCTGTCAATCACCTGACCTCTACTGTACAGCGACTGTACAACATCAATCACCGGACCTCTACTGTACAGCGACTGTACAACATCAATCACCGGACCTCTACTGTACAGCGACTGTACAACATCAATCACCTGACCTCTACTGTACAGCGACTGTACAACATCAATCACCGGACCTCTACTGTACAGCGACTGTACAACATCAATCACCTGACCTCTACTGTACAGCGACTGTACAACATCAATCACTGGACCTCTACTGTACAGCGACTGTACAACATCAATCACCGGACCTCTACTGTACAGCGACTGTACAACATCAATCACCGGACCTCTACTGTACAGCGACTGTACAACATCAATCACCTGACCTCTACTGTACAGCGACTGTACAACATCAATCACCGGACCTCTACTGTACAGCGACTGTACAACATCAATCACCTGACCTCTACTGTACAGCGACTGTACAACATCAATCACCGGACCTCTACTGTACAGCGACTGTACAACATCAATCACCTGACCTCTACTGTACAGCGACTGTACAACATCACTATACTCAGCTGGACTTCTCACCTTCTCACTGTGCAATGCATGTTTCCACTTGTGCAATGTTTTAATAGTCTGTTTATTGTCAATATTGTATATAAACTGGAAAAACAAAGTTAGGAAACTTGTGTTTGGTGGATTATTTCTCTGTTGTATCAATGCTAATTGGCATTGTGTTTTACATCGTTGGAAAGCCTGTTTATTTACCTTCGCAATGATGTCCAACTTGTAAGGATCATGCATTTGTGGGATGAGCAGCACAGCTGATTATGTGGGTAGCGCCCAAGAAAAATTTGCCAAAATGCTCCGTCAATGGTAAACAGTGTATTCTCCTGTTGGTGTTGACTCTTGTTGTGAGTTGTTTGGTGGATGATTGAACTCTCTATCAGTAACAAGGAACAAACAAGACATATTGATTGATTGAATCCACCGTCAGGAGCCTCAGTAGAGGTGGAAGATCCATACGCAGCCACAACAGCCTGGCACCTCCTCCTCATGCTGGTCACCAACCTGGTCACACGTTGCTGTGGGATGGCGTTCCATTCCTCAACCAGGATCGTTGCAGGTCAGCCAACGAGGTTGTGTTGGTCACTCTAACACGTACAGCACGCCCAAGCTGATCCTATAAGTGTTGAATTGGGTTGAGGTCTGGACTCTTGGCAGGCTGTTCCATTCTCTCTACTCCCACATTGTGGAGGTAGTCTGTGATAACCCTGGCTCTGTGGGGGTGAGCGTTGTTTCTTGGAGGATGAAGTTAGGTCCCAGATTGTGGAGATATGGGATCGCCACTGGCTGCAGAATCTCATCCCGATATCTCACTGCATTGAGATGGCCTAAAATGATGACAAGCCTTGTTTTGCCAGTGAGATGCCGCCCCACACCATGACAATGCCCCCACCAAAAGCTGTTACTCCATCGGTGCAACAATCAGCATAGCGTTCTCCACGTCGTCTCCATATTTTGACCCTGCCATCCAACTTTCAGAACAGAACCTGGACTCATCACTGAACATGACATTCCCCCACATGTTCAGGTTCCATTGTCTGTGTTGTTGACACCAGCGCTAATGGGCCTGACGGTGAAGGGCAGTCATTGCAGGCTTCCTGGTAGCCTTATGAGAATACACTGTTTACCATTGGCAGAGCATTTTGGCAAATTTTTCTTGGGCGCTACCCACATAATCAGCTGTGTTGCTCATCCCACAAATGCATGATCCTTACAAGTTGGACATCATTGCGAAGGTAAATAAACAGGCTTTCCAACGATGTAAAATACAATGACCATTAGCATTGATACAACAGAGAAATAATCCACCAAACACAAGTTTCCGAACTTTGTTTTTCCAGTATATATATATATATATATATATATATATATATATATACTTTATGCATATACATGTATATACCTCTCCTGTTTCTATACTTCCTGCTATTTAAATGGTTCAGATTTAGTTTCACTTTGTTTAGCTCTTGTTTTACTGTGTTAACTGATGATTCTTATTTTACTGTGTTAGCTGATGATTCTTGTTTTACTGTGTTAGCTGATGCTTCTTGTTTTACTGTGTTAACTGATGATTCTTATTTTACTGTGTTAGCTGATGATTCTTGTTTTACTGTGTTAGCTGATGCTTCTTGTTTTACTGTGTTAGCTGATGCTTCCTGTTTTACTGTGTTAGCTGATGCTTCTTGTTTTACTGTGTTAGCTGATGCTTCCTGTTTTACTGTGATAGCTGATGCTTCTTGTTTTACTGTGTTAGCTGATGATTCTTATTTTACTGTGTTAGCTGATGATTCTTGTTTTACTGTTAGCTGATGATTCTTGTTTTACTGTGATAGCTGATGCTTCTTGTTTTACTGTGTTAGCTGATGCTTCTTGTTTTACTGTGTTAGCTGATGATTCTTGTTTTACTGTGTTAGCTGATGATTCTTGTTTTACTGTGTTAGCTGATGCTTCTTGTTTTACTGTGATAGCTGATGCTTCTTGTTTTACTGTGATAGCTGATGATTCTTGTTTTACTGTGTTAGCTGATGATTCTTGTTTTACTGTTAGCTGATGCTTCTTGTTTTACTGTGATAGCTGATGATTCTTGTTTTACTGTGTTAGCTGATGATTCTTGTTTTACTGTGATAGCTGATGCTTCTTGTTTTACTGTGTTAGCTGATGCTTCTTGTTTTACTGTGTTAGCTGATGATTCTTGTTTTACTGTGTTAGCTGATGATTCTTGTTTTACTGTGATAGCTGATGCTTCTTGTTTTACTGTGTTAGCTGATGCTTCCTGTTTTAGTGTGTTAGCTGATGATTCTTGTTTTACTGTGATAGCTGATGATTCTTGTTTTACTGTGTTAGCTGATGCTTCTTGTTTTACTGTGATAGCTGATGATTCTTGTTTTACTGTGTTAGCTGATGATTCTTGTTTTACTGTGATAGCTGATGCTTCTTGTTTTACTGTGTTAGCTGATGCTTCTTGTTTTACTGTGTTAGCTGATGATTCTTGTTTTACTGTGTTAGCTGATGATTCTTGTTTTACTTGATTCTTGTTTTACTGTGATAGCTGATGCTTCTTGTTTTACTGTGTTAGCTGATGCTTCCTGTTTTACTGTGTTAGCTGATGATTCTTGTTTTACTGTGATAGCTGATGCTTCTTGTTTTACTGTGTTAGCTGATGCTTCCTGTTTTAGTGTGTTAGCTGATGATTCTTGTTTTACTGTGATAGCTGATGATTCTTGTTTTACTGTGTTAGCTGATGATTCTTGTTTTACTGTGATAGCTGATGCTTCTTGTTTTACTGTGATAGCTGATGATTCTTGTTTTACTGTGTTAGCTGATGATTCTTGTTTTACTGTGATAGCTGATGCTTCTTGTTTTACTGTGTTAGCTGATGCTTCCTGTTTTACTGTGTTAGCTGATGCTTCTTGTTTTACTGTATTAGCTGATGCTTCCTGTTTTACTGTGTTAGCTGATGAATCTTGTTTTCTGAACATTACCCACCGCGGGACTAATAAAGGAATATCTGATCTGATCTTGGAAGACACTTCATTCGACCTGTTTAAGTAAACTGAAGTAAAGTTCAAGTTTATTTTTATTTATACTTTATATAGGCTAATAAGTATACTACTATCAATGTACTAGTAGTATACTTGTTAGTGTACTACTTCAATACTTCATGGAACTAAATTGTCCCACTTTAGTTTATAAAAGTAAGCTGTATTCTTGTCCTGGAAATGTGTTAAATAAATTACCAGCTGTTGGGAAATAACATAATATAATTATTAAATTGTGTTTATAATAAAGTAATATTCGATAAATGTTGAGGTAAATATTGGGGTAATGTTTGATAAATGTTGAGGTAAATATTGGGGTAATGTTTGATAAATGTTGAGGTAAATATTGGGGTAATTTTTGATAAATGTTGAGGTAAATATTGGGGTAATATTAGATAAATGTTGAGGTAAATATTGGGGTAATATTAGATAAATGTTGAGGTAAATATTGGGGTAATATTAGATTAATGTTGATGTAAATATTGGGGTAATTTTTGATAAATGTTGATGTAAATATTGGGGTAATGTTTGATAAATGTTCAGGTAAATATTGGGGTAATTTTAGATAAATGCTGAGGTAAATATTGGGGTAATTTTAGATAAATGTTGAGGTAAATATTGGGGTAATGTCTGATGAATGTTGAGGTAAATATTGGGGTAATTTTAGATTAATGTTGAGGTAAATATTGGGGTAGTATTAGATTAATGTTGAGGTAAATATTGGGGTAATGTTTGATAAATGTTGAGGTAAATATTGGGGTAATTTTTGATAAATGTTGAGGTAAATATTGGGGTAGTATTAGATTAATGTTGAGGTAAATATTGGGGTAATGTCTGATAAATGTTGAGGTAAATATTGGGGTAATGTTTGATAAATGTTGAGGTAAATATTGGGGTAATTTTAGATTAATGTTGATGTAAATATTGGGGTAATGTTTGATAAATGTTCAGGTAAATATTGGGGTAATGTTTGATAAATGTTGAGGTAAATATTGGGGTAATTTTAGATTAATGTTGATGTAAATATTGGGGTAATGTCTGATAAATGTTTAGGTAAATATTGGGGTAATGTTTGATAAATGTTGAGGTAAATATTGGGGTAATTTTAGATAAATGCTGAGGTAAATATTGGGGTAATTTTAGATAAATGTTGAGGTAAATATTGGGGTAATGTCTGATGAATGTTGAGGTAAATATTGGGGTAATTTTAGATTAATGTTGAGGTAAATATTGGGGTAATTTTAGATAAATGTTGAGGTAAATATTGGGGTAATGTTTGATAAATGTTGAGGTAAATATTGGGGTAATATTTGATAAATGTTGAGGTAAATATTGGGGTAATGTTTGGTAAATGTTGAGGTAAATATTGGGGTAATGTTTGATGGAGGGAAGGACGGATGGAAGGATGGAAGAATGGAAGGACGGACGGATGGAAGGACGGAAGGATGGAAGGATGGACGGATGGAAGGACGGATGAATGGAGAACGCCCAGAGGAGGAGGAGGATGAGGAGGAGAGGAGGAGGAGGAGGAGGATGAGGAGGAGAGGAGGAGGAGGAGGAGGAGGAGGAGGAGGAGGAGGAGGAGGAGGAGGAGGAGGAGGAGGAGGCGTTGTGCGTCAGGCGTCAGGCGTCAGGCGTCCGTATAAAGGCGTTTGTGTGTCATGTGTTGTGAGTCAGTATGAACGTCTCTGTGTCTAGCGCCCCCCCCATCACCTTCACCGTCTACAGCTCTCTGTCTCTGCACAGCGTGGCGTTGGTCGTTTGCGTCTTGGTGTTCTACGTTTCCGGTCTGTGTGTCAACCTGCTGCTGGTTCTGGTGATCTGCTCGGAGCCTGGCCTCCACCGGCCGATGTACGTCCTGCTGGTCAACCTGTCTCTGAGCGGCGTGATGGGCAGCACGTCGGCGTGTCCTCACATCATCAAACACCTCCTGTCCGCCAGGCAGGAGACGTCTCTGGCGGCGTGTCTGGCGCAGGTGTTCTTCACCAACGTGTACGGCGGCTGTATATTCTGCATCCTGGCGCTGATGGCCTACGACCGGTACGTGTCCATCTGTAAACCTCTGCTGTACCACGCCATCGTGACGCCGGCTAGAGTCAGAGCCATGCTGCTGCTGGTGTACTTCACCCTGGGCTCCACCTCGGCCGTCCAGGTCTACCTGACGTCCGGACTACGGCTGTGCCGCCACTCGGTGGATAAGCTGCTGTGTGACGGACTGGCGATCGCTAACCTCTCCTGTACCGAGACGCCGCTGATCGGCGTCTACGGTCTGTGCTGCGCCCTCGGCCTCGTCGTCCTCCCCTGTTTCCTCGTCATTCTCTCGTACGTTCACATTTTCACGGTGATCCTAAAAACCTCGAAGGAGTCTCAGATGAGAGCGCTGCAGACGTGCACGCCTCACTTAGTCACCTTCGTCAATTTCTCCGTGGCGTCGTTTTTCGGCGTCATTTATAACCGTCTGAGTCACGAAGTTCCAAAAGCTGCCAACGTTTTCACATTTTTCACTTTCTTTGTCATCCCTCCTCTGCTGCATCCCATAATATACGGGATTAAGATGAAAGAGATCCGGCAGAGCATCAACAAGATGATGAAAATCACACAACAGTGAGATTAAAGTAATGAAACACACCGACTGATGGTCGTTAGGATGAAGGGGTTTTCTTATGTTCCGGTTCATAAGCAGCTAAATGTTGGACTCATATCTCCTGATTACATCTGATTGGGATTCTATATTGTGATTTAGTGATTGTTGTTAACTTGTTTACCTCTAGACCATGAAGGGAACAACATGAATCATCACTTCTAGAGACTTTTACTTTGTAAAATCTCTAAATGAATCCAGTAGAATGTTTGATTTTCAGCATGTCTGTAGTCAGAGACGTCCTGAAGTCAAATATATCAGGATCAATATCAGGAATTATTGATTACATTTATTATCCAGCAACCCAGAAATCAAAGCATAAAGACGTTTCCCCTCACAGATTAGTGCTGTTTTCTTTTTAATTTATAATGTTTTATACTTCTGCTGAATATAATCCATCAATCTGATTTCCATATTTTATGTATTTTGTATATACGGTTCCCTTTTGTTTATTTCTCTTCATTAAAATGTAAAAATTCTGCAAAGTATAAACAGAACGATGAAAGAGTAAATTATACAACAATAAAATACACCGACTGATGATCGTTAGGATGAATGTAATGTGTGTTTTTATGTTCCGTTTCATAACCCACTAAATGTTTGACACGTAATAATAATAATAATAATAATAATAATAATAATGATAATAATAATATTAATAATAATAATAATGATAATAATAATGCTGCTTCAGGAAAATGATGTCATGATGAAAGAAAACTGAAATGAAAATTTAACGTGAGATTATTGATTGTTTTTATTCAGAGATGGTCATTATATTATTATTATTATTATTATTATGTCCAACATTAAATGGGTTCAAAAATATTATGGAAAAGGAAAAACATAGTAATGAAACGGACCGCTGTGCTTCAGATAATAATAAACTATACAGATGTTATAGACTTTGTATCATTAACAGCAACAAAGAGATTTGTATTAAACTGTAAATCATCCTCTTTCTTTCTGTAACGGATGTTTATTACATTATGATGTTCATATTTCTGCTGTTTTCAGTGGAACTCTGAGTTTGATCAATAAAAACCTGATAGAAGAAGAGAAGGCGTTGAAGTGGCTACGTTCACCGTTTAATCTCTGAACCGTCCACGTGTCCGTCTCAGCGTCTCAGAGTCCAATAGGACGTCTTCAGACGGGACACAAAGACGTTCAGTTTATTGAGATGTGAAACAGAGAAAAATAGAAAATATGAGACTTATAATAATCTCATGTTGTCACATATGGTGTTCGGTCTGAGACCTGCTCTATGTATCGAGCGCCTCGAGACAACTTCTGTTATGATTTCACGCTATATAAAAATAAATTGAATTGAATTGAATTAATAACTCACAAAACACGACTAATCAGTCGGAGGTCAAGAGACCGCTTTGAAAACGGCCATGACAGTTTGTCCTCGCCAAATATTAAACCCTAGTTTGGATACATAAACATAGCAAGTCCGTTATACGTAGCAACAGTCCGTTATACGTAGCAACAGTCCGTTATACGTAGCAACGCTCCGTTATACGTAGCAACGCTCCGCTATACGTAGGAACGGTCTGTTATACGTAGGAACGGTCTGTTATGCGTAGCAACGGTCCAATATACGTAGCAACGCTCCGTTATACGTAGCAACGGTCCGTTATACGTAGGAACGGCCCGTTATACGTAGGAACGGTCCGTTATGCGTAGCAACGGTCCGTTATGCGTAGCAACGGTCCGTTATGCGTAGCAACGCTCCGTTATACTTAGCAACAGTCTGTTATACGTAGCAACGGTCCGTTATACGTAGGAACGGCCCGTTATACGTAGGAACGGTCCGATATACGTAGCAACGGTCCGTTATACGTAGCAACGGTCCGTTATGCGTAGCAACGCTCCGTTATACTTAGCAACGGTCTGTTATACGTAGCAACGGTCCGTTATACGTAGGAACGGCCCGTTATACGTAGGAACGGTCCGATATACGTAGCAACGGTCCGTTATACGTAGCAACGGCCCGTTATACGTAGGAACGGTCCGATATACGTAGCAACGGTCCGTCATACGTAGCAACGGCCCGTTATACGTAGGAACGGTCCGTTATACGTAGCAACGGTCCGCTATACGTAGCAACGGTCCGCTATACGTAGCAACGCTCCGCTATACGGAGCAACGGTCCGTTATACGTAGCAACGGTCTGTTATACGTAGCAACGGTCTGTTATACGTACTCCTCCACTTCAACTGGACGCCTCTGTTTAATGATTATCATTATTATTACAGTATTTAACCACTCTCCAGTGAATCTACAGACTCAGTGGTTCAGACAGTTGATGATGTAACAGACGACATTGAGGCCTTAAAGGAGACGAAAACTAATAAACTAGGGCTGTTCTAAATGAACCTTAAAGGGAGATCAGTCCAGTATTTAATCCTCTTATCAACATGGGACTGGACAGATATGCTGCTTTATGTAAATGTATGTATATATTTATTATTGTAAATCAGTTAACAACACAAATCAATGACAGATATTGATCAGAAACCCTCACAGGTACTGCATTTAGCATAAAACAATATGCTCACATCATAACATGTCAAACTGCAGCCCAACAGGCAACAACAGCTGTCAGTGTGTCAGTGTGATGACTTGACTATGACTTGCCCCAAACTGCATGTGATGATCATAAAGTGGGCATGTCTGTAAAGGGGAGACTCGTGGGTACCCAGAGAACCCATTTACATTCACTGATCTGGAGGTCAGAGGTCAAGGGACCCCTTTGAACATGGACATGACAGTTTGGAGCGTTATTTAACCTCCTTCATGACCAGCTAGTCTGACATGGTACCGATGGATCCATCAGGTTCTCTAGTCTACTATGATACCAGGATCTATATATACATATCTACATATATATCTATAGATATATATGTATATATACATATATATCTATATATACATATATATATATGTATGTGTGATACCAGGATCTTCACTGTAGACCCGTGGAGTCGGTCCACTGATGGAACTCTAATTACTGTTTATTAGTTCAAAGTCTGCCCTCCGTCTATAACCATGGCGACAGCCCCACGGCGTCCTCCCATCATGCAGTGGGTGAGCGCTAATTGGGCTGTTAGTGTAGCTGGTTAGATCCTCCAGAGTGTCCAAGTGTCCACAGTGTCCCTCTGGGGTCTCTGGCCTGGTGTTGTTCTAGATGGAAATAGCTGCCGGAGCTCCGCCGGGACTCGTTACCGTCTAATGATCCAGAAGTCCCACCTCAGAGTTCCCACTGTCCTCTCTCTGTCCTCTCTCTGTCCTCTCTCTGTCCTCTCTGTCCTCTCTGTCCCCTCTGTTCTCTCTGTCCCCTCTGTTCTCTCTGTCCTCTCTCTGTCCTCTCTGTCTTCCCTGTCCTCTCTCTGTCCTCTCTGTCCTCTCTGTTCTCTGTCTTCTCTGTCTTCTCTGTCCTCTCTCTGTCCTCTCTGTCCTCTCTGTTCTCTCTGTCCTCTCTCTGTCCTCTCTGTCCTCTCTCTGTCCTCTCTGTCCTCTCTCTGTCCTCTCTGTCCTCTCTCTGTCCCCTCTCTGTCCTCTCTGTCCTCTCTCTGTCCTCTCTGTCCTCTCTGTCCTCTCTCTGTCCTCTCTGTCTTCTCTCTGTCCTCTCTGTCCTCTCTGTCCTCTCTGTCCTCTCTCTGTCCTCTCTGTCCCCTCTGTCCTCTCTGTCCTCTCTCTGTCCTCTCTGTTCTCTCTGTCCTCTCTGTCCTCTCTGTCCCCTCTGTCCTCTCTGTCCTCTCTCTGTCCTCTCTGTCCTCTCTGTCCTCTCTCTGTCCTCTCTCTGTCCTCTCTGTCCTCTCTGTCCTCTCTCTGTCCTCTCTGTCCTCTCTGTCCTCTCTCTGTCCTCTCTCTGTCCTCTCTGTTCTCTCTGTCCTCTCTGTCCTCTCTCTGTCCTCTCTGTCCTCTCTGTCCTCTCTGTCCTCTCTCTGCTCTCTGTCCTCTCTGTCCTCTCTGTCCTCTCTCTGTCCTCTCTCTGTCCTCTCTGTCCTCTCTCTGTCCTCTCTGTCCTCTCTGTCCTCTCTCTGTCCTCTCTGTCCTCTCTGTCCTCTCTCTGTCCTCTCTCTGTCCTCTCTGTCCTCTCTCTGTCCTCTCTGTTCTCTCTGTCCTCTCTGTCCTCTCTCTGTCCTCTCTGTCCTCTCTCTGCTCTCTGTCCTCTCTGTCTTCTCTGTCCTCTCTGTCCTCTCTGTCCTCTCTGTCCTCTCTGTCCTCTCTCTGTCCTCTCTCTGTCCTCTCTGTCCTCTCTGTCCTCTCTGTCCTCTCTGTCCTCTCTGTCCTCTCTGTCCTCTCTGTCCTCTCTCTGCTCTCTGTCCTCTCTGTCTTCTCTGTCCTCTCTGTCCTCTCTCTGTCCTCTCTGTCCTCTCTCTGTCCTCTCTCTGTCCTCTCTGTTCTCTCTGTCCCCTCTGTCCTCTCTGTCTTCTCTGTCCTCTCTGTCTTCTCTGTCCTCTCTGTCCTCTCTGTCCTCTCTGTCCTCTCTGTCCTCTCTGTCCTCTCTCTGCTCTCTGTCCTCTCTGTCTTCTCTGTCCTCTCTGTCCTCTCTCTGTCCTCTCTGTCCTCTCTCTGTCCTCTCTGTTCTCTCTGTCCCCTCTGTCCTCTCTGTCTTCTCTGTCCTCTCTGTCTTCTCTGTCCTCTCTGTTCTCTCTGTCCTGACGGTAATATACAGATGTTTCAACAGCTGTCGTCATGTCCTGACGGTAACGGGGACATTACCGTCAGGACATGGTGGTGCAGACCAGACCACATGGTGGTGCAGACCAGACCACATGGTGTGGTGCAGACCACATGGTGTGGTGCAGACCGGTGCAGACCAGACCACATGGTGTGGTGCAGACCACATGGTGTGGTGCAGACCGGTGCAGACCAGACCACATGGTGTGGTGCAGACCACATGGTGGGGTGCAGACCACATGGTGTGGTGCAGACCAGACCACATGGTGTGGTGCAGACCACATGGTGTGGTGCAGACCAGACCACATGGTGGGGTGCGGACCACATGGTGTGGTGCGGACCACATGGTGGGGTGCGGACCACATGGTGGGGTGCGGACCACATGGTGGGGTGCGGACCACATGGTGTGGTGCGGACCACATGGTGTGGTGCGGACCACATGGTGTGGTGCAGACCGGTGCAGACCACATGGAGCCGCCGGTGTTCTGTCAGTATGTGCTACAGTAGCATGTTGAGACTAGGCAGCATCAATCGCAGGTGAGCTATTGATCAGGCTGATTAATCTACCACGTCACGTTGCTCCTGATTTCAAGTCGGAAATTCCAGAAATCCGGAAAAGATATCACACATCCTCTAACATGAAACTGACTAACGGATTCTAAATACATACATGAATACATGAATGAATGAATGAATGAATAATTAATTAATTAATTAATTAATTAAGAAATAATAATTAATTAACGAATAAATGAATAAATGAATGAATAAATGAATGAATGAATGAATGAATGAATGAATGAATGAATGAATGAATGAATAAATGAATGAATGAATGAATGAATGAATAAATGAATGAATGAATGAATAAATGAATGAATGAATGAATGAATAAATGAATAAATGAATGAATGAATGAATGAATAAATGAATGAATAAATGAATGAATGAATGAATGAATAAATGAATGAATGAATGAATAAATGAATGAATGAATGAATGAATGAATAAATTAATGAATAAATGAATGAATGAATGAATGAATAAATGAATGAATGAATGAATGAATGAATGAATGAATAAATGAATGAATGAATGAATGAATGAATGAATAAATGAATGAATAAATGAATGAATGAATGAATAAATGAATGAATGAATGAATGAATGAATGAATGAATGAATAAATGAATGAATGAATGAATAAATGAATGAATGAATGAATGAATAAATTAATGAATGAATGAATAAATGAATGAATGAATGAATGAATGAATGAATGAATGAATAAATGAATGAATGAATGAATGAATGAATGAATAAATGAATAAATGAATGAATGAATGAATGAATAAATGAATGAATGAATGAATAAATGAATGAATAAATGAATGAATGAATAAATGAATGAATGAATAAATGAATGAATGAATGAATAAATGAATGAATGAATGAATGAATGAATGAATGAATAAATAAATGAATGAATGAATGAATAAATGAATGAATGAATGAATGAATAAATGAATGAATAAATGAATGAATGAATGAATGAATAAATGAATGAATGAATGAATAAATGAATGAATGAATGAATGAATGAATAAATTAATGAATAAATGAATGAATGAATGAATGAATAAATGAATGAATGAATGAATGAATGAATGAATGAATAAATGAATGAATGAATAAATGAATAAATGAATAAATGAATGAATGAATGAATGAATAAATGAATGAATGAATGAATGAATAAATGAATGAATGAATAAATGAATGAATAAATGAATGAATGAATAAATGAATGAATAAATGAATGAATGAATGAATGAATGAATGAATGAATGAATGAATAAATGGTAATGACCCTCTCAATAATCTGAACTATGTGCTCTGTCTAGTTCCCGTCTGGTCGCTCTTATCTCTACGGGCGTTGGTGGTATAGTGGTGAGCATAGCTGCCTTCCAAGCAGTTGACCCGGGTTCGATTCCCGGCCAACGCAGCTGTTTTTCCGGCTGTGAGCAGCGCGTTCCTTCGCTTCCTCTCTGAGTGTTTGATAGCCGAGATATGACGAGGACATGAGTTACAGTTACGGTACGTGTCCACAGGGACGTTTTTTATCGCGAGGGGACGCGACGCTTCCCAGCATCGGACGCTTGGTGGGCTGTCCCTAGAAACAAGGCACTCGGCTCCTGATTGGACGAACGCTTTCCCGCCGTTGGCTGCTGCTCCCAGCTTTCGAACCGGAACCAGTCTGGAGGCTCGTTTGGAAACTTTCTTCTCTTATTTCACGTAAATAGTTCACTGAGATGTGTTTCTGAAAACATTTGAGGCGAGAAATAATCCATGTTGATGAATCTGTCTTTATTTTGGCTCGACAACGTTTAGTTTAAAAGATTATCGGGAGTTTGGAGAGGCGGCGCGTCGCATCGGACGCCTGTGATTTACATAAAGTAGCCAGGACCTCAACTTTATGCAAATGAGGAGCGGGCGTCATGACGCCTAGGCTGCATGCCAAAGCTCTTAATTGCATCCCTGTTTCCCTCACTTGCGTCTCATCCTTGCGTCTTAGTCCCTCCCACCAGGGAAGCATGGAGAGACGCAAGGAAACCATGCGAGGAGAGAGGAAACGAGGAAATACGATTTAAGCGACATGGGACGGTCGTTTCCTCTGAAGCGTCACGTGAAGCGACGTCCGTTTCTGATGACAGCAGCAGCTGATCACATCTGGATCAGCTGTCAGTCAGCTTTAACAGCTGTTTGTGTCTGAACTGTACTAATACTAATAAAGACAAGTGCAAGCTGCAGCCTGTATTTCTACTGTGGACTGCTTAGAGGCTCAGGAAACATCTCTACTGGCACAATAACTTTATATTATTTATTCATTATTAGCGTCTGTAGTTATTGATATTCTGATTGTGAGTTAATTATTTCATAACCCAGAATATGACTGTGGTGTTTTTTGAACACTGGACATTATTTATTAGGCTAAAGGGAAAATGTAAATGATGTAACTCATATCAAACCGACGTTCAGGAATCATCAGCCTCATGTGACTGAATGGAAATGAGGATAAAGGATGTAAAAGGTGTTTGTTGCTGACAGACAGACTCTCCTTCTCTCTCTGACTTTAATAGTTTCATTAATAAAAGTTAACGGGGAAATAACAGATCATGAAAAGACACATCATTCTAAAAAATGCAGAAAGTTATTTTAATTCCATTTGTCAGGTTATTATAAACCCCTCTAAGTGTCAGGCTGCTTCACTGACGGTGTGTGAAGCAGAGATACTGCAGGTCCTTCTGCTGCTGCTCAGAGCTTCAGTTAACACAGATTATAACTAGATGATGAATCAGAAGACAACTAAGCTATAAAACCTTTAATCTGTGATCTGTCTTCACTCCGGTATGAAACTCCAGTGATGCTGAGAGGTAAAGTTATCAGATCAGTCTGATCGGCAGCAGCGTCCAATCAGTAACTGATATCCAATAAGGGGGCGTGTCGGTCGGTAAAAGACTTCCGTGCAGGATACACTGGTGTATCCTCGCTCATAGCTCCTCCGGCAAGCCTCCTCGCTCCTCGCTCCTCGCTCCTCGATGCACAAATAAGAGCTTTGGGACGGTCTTCAAAATGGCGCACCAGAACAACTTCCGGTTCAAGCGAGGATCGAGGAGCGAGGAAACGAAAATTAAGAGCTTTGGAACGCACCCATAGTCTCTCGAATCGCAACGCCACGCTACCAGAATGCATTGCGCGGCTGCTTACATAGACAATGAATGGGGGGCGTGGAAAGCACGGAGGCTGTGGACACGGACCGTTAGACTTTAGCGTTAGACTTTAGCGTTAGACTTTAGCGTTAGACTTTAGCGTTAGACTTTAGCGTTAGACTTTACCGTTAGACTTTAGCGTTAGACTTTAGCGTTAGACTTTAGCAGCTCAGTTAGCCGCTAAAATACATGTTATCTCTATTTCAAACTGTACTTCAGCCGATGCTCATACTGCTCATACTTTGTAATATTCTAGTTGTAATGCTTCACGTTGTGATGATATCATAGTTGTGATGATATCATAGTTGTGATATCATAGTTGTGATATCATAGTTGTGATGATATCATAGTTGTGATATCATAGTTGTGATGATATCATAGTTGTGATATCATAGTTGTGATGATATCATAGTTGTGATGATATCATAGTTGTGATGATATCATAGTTGTGATGGAGTATTAGTATTCATAGAGGTGTGTGTTATTAGAGCTGCGGGCTGATGCTTTTATGTTGAAGGAGGAATACAGACCGGAAGTGATGTGTTTGACAAACGGAAGTGATGTTTGTTGGTGTTTTAGTGTGAAGGCGCTGAGCTGAACTCACAGCGAGACTCTACTCACGTTACTCACGTTACTCACGTTACTCACTCTACTTAGTTACTTTAGTTACTTTAGTTACTTCAGTTGAACTGCTGAAGCATCGCAGACCCACAGAGACCCGGACCCGGTCTGAGTTCAGCCTCCGGTACCAGCTGCTGCTCTGATGAGCTGCTGTTAGCTGTTAGCTGTTAGCTGTTAGCTGTTAGCTGTTAGCCGTTAGCTGTTAGCCGTTAGCCGTTAGCTGTTAGCTGTTAGCTGTTAGCCGTTAGCTGTTAGCTGTTAGCTGTTAGCTGTTAGCTGTTAGCCGTTAGCCGTTAGCCGTTAGCCGTTAGCTGTTAGCTGTTAGCTGTTAGCTGTTAGCCGTTAGCCGTTAGCTGTTAGCTGTTAGCTGTTAGCCGTTAGCCGTTAGCTGTTAGCTGTTAGCCGTTAGCCGTTAGCCGTTAGCCGTTAGCCGTTAGCCGTTAGCCGTTAGCCGTTAGCCGTTAGCCGTTAGCTGTTAGCCGTTAGCTGTTAGCCGTTAGCCGTTAGCCGTTAGCCGTTAGCCGTTAGCTGTTAGCCGTTAGCCGTTAGCCGTTAGCCGTTAGCTGTTAGCTGTTAGCCGTTAGCCGTTAGCCGTTAGCTGTTAGCTGTTAGCTGCTGGGTGTCATGGCGGCGGGAGGAGCAGCAGCTGTTGGTGATGTAGAAGAAGACGCTTCACAACTACTGTTTCCTAAAGGTCTCCTAACTATATATACTATTATAGATATAGATAATATATATTATAGATATAGATAATATAAAGGTCTCCTAACTATATGATCTGGAAAATAAAGTAGTTAACTTGTGTTTGGTGGATTATTTCTCTGTTGTTCCAATGCTAATGGTGATGCTAATGCTAATGGTCATTGTATTCTACATGGTTGTAAAGCCTGTTTATTTACCTTCACAATGATGTCACACTTGTAAGGATCATGTATTTGTGGGATGAGCAGCACAGCTGATGATGTGTGGAGCCCCGGTGCCGATGGTAAACAGTGTATTCTCCTGTTGGTGTTGACTCTTGTTGTGAGTTGTTTGGTGGATGATTGAACTCTCTATCAGTAACAAGGAACAAACAAGACATATTGATTGATTGAATCCACCGTCAGGAGCCTCAGTAGAGGTGGAAGATCCATACGCAGCCACAACAGCCTGGCACCTCCTCCTCATGCTGGTCACCAACCTGGTCACACGTTGCTGTGGGATGGCGTTCCATTCCTCAACCAGGATTGGTTGCAGGTCAGCCAGCGTGGTTGTGTTGGTCACTCTAACACGTACAGCACGCCCAAGCTGATCCTACAAGTGTTGAGTTGGGTTGAGGTGTGGACTCTTGGCAGGCCGTTCCATTCTCTCTACTCCCACATTGTGGAGGTAGTCTGTGATAACCCTGGCTCTGTGGGGGGGGGGCGTTGTTTCTTGGAGGATGAAGTTAGGTCCCAGATTGTGGAGATATGGGATCACCACTGGCTGCAGAATCTCATCCTGATATCTCCCTGCATTGAGATGGCCTTCAATGATGACAAGCCTTGTTTTGCCAGTGAGGGAGATGCCCCCCCCCCCCACACCATGACACTGCCCCCACCAAAAGCTGTTACTCCATCGGTTCAACAATCAGCATAGCGTTCTCCACGTCGTCTCCAGACTTTGACCTGCCATCCAACTTTGTCAGACAGAACCTGGACTCATCACTGAACATGACATTCCCCCACATGTTCAGGTTCCATTGTCTGTGTTGGAGACACCAGCGCCAACGGGCCTGACGGTGAAGGGCAGTCATTGCAGGCTTCCTGGTAGCCTTATGAGAATACACTGTTTACCATCGGCAGAGCATTTTGGAACATTGTTCTTGGGCGCTCCCCACATAATCAGCTGTGCTGCTCATCCCACAAATACATGATCCTTACAAGTGTGACATCATTGTGAAGGTAAATAAACAGGCTTTCAACCATGTAGAATACAATGACCATTAGCATTGATACAACAGAGAAATAATCCACCAAACACAAGTTTAACAACTTTGTTTCAAATAAATAACTATTATATATATATATAGATAGATAATATGTAATATAGATAGATAATATAAAGGTCTCTTAACTGTTATATACTATATTTACACTGTATATATTTATATATATATATATATATCTATACACACATGTATATACACTCACACTTTATTCATACCAGCTAATATAAGGGTCCGTTAACTATTATATATACAGAGTATCAGTACAGCGTGGTAGTAGTACTTTTACGCGGGGCGATGCCAGCTGGTCTCTGATTGGCTGCTGTGTTGTGTGACACGCTGCTGGTCTCTGATTGGCTGCTGTGTGTTGTGTGACACGCTGCTGGTCTCTGATTGGCTGCTGTGTTGTGTGACACGCTGCTGGTCTCTGATTGGCTGCTGTGTGTTGTGTGACACGCCGCTGGTCTCTGATTGGCTGCTGTGTTGTGTGACACGCCGCTGGTCTCTGATTGGCTGCTGTGTGTTGTGTGACACGCTGCTGGTCTCTGATTGGCTGCTGTGTTGTGTGACACGCCGCTGGTCTCTGATTGGCTGCTGTGTTGTGTGACACGCTGCTGGTCTCTGATTGGCTGCTGTGTGTTGTGTGACACGCTGCTGGTCTCTGATTGGCTGCTGTGTTGTGTGACACGCCGCTGGTCTCTGATTGGCTGCTGTGTTGTGTGACACGCCGCTGGTCTCTGATTGGCTGCTGTGTTGTGTGACACGCCGCTGGTCTCTGATTGGCTGCTGTGTGTGACACGCTGCTGGTCTCTGATTGGCTGCTGTGTGTTGTGTGACACGCTGCTGGTCTCTGATTGGCTGCTGTGTGTTGTGTGACACGCTGCTGGTCTCTGATTGGCTGCTGTGTGTTGTGTGACACGCTGCTGGTCTCTGATTGGCTGCTGTGTGTTGTGTGACACGCCACTGGTCTCTGATTGGCTGCTGTGTTGTGTGACAGAGTTCGAGAGCTCGGAGACGCTGCTGAACTCGGAGGTCCACATGTTGCTGGAACACAGGAAGCAGCAGAACGAGAGCGCCGAGGACGAACAGGAACTGTCCGAAGTCTTCATGAAGACGCTGAACTACACGGCTCGATTCAGCCGCTTCAAGAACAGAGAGACCATCACGGCGGTCCGCAGGTGAGGCTCCGCCCCCCCCACACACACCTCTGAGGTCTGATCTGGATCTGACCTGTCCCCCCTCTGTCTGTCTCTGTCTGTCTCCGTCCGTCTCCGTCCAGTCTCCTGCTGCAGAAGAAGCTCCACAAGTTTGAGTTGGCCAGTTTAGCAAATCTGTGTCCCGAAGCCGCCGAAGAGGCCAAAGCCCTGATCCCCAGGTGGGTCTGACCCGCATCACAGTCACACACCAGGTCCAGAACCAGGTCAGAACCGGGACCAGTAACCATGTTGTTGTGTTTTCAGTTTGGAGGGACGGTTTGAGGACGAGGAGCTGCAGCAGATCCTGGACGACATCCAGACCAAGAGAAGCTTCCAGTACTGAGACCAGGACCAGGACTGTGACTCCCGGGTCTCCTGCCCGGACCTCCATCAGCTCCCCGTCCCCCTTTTGTTCTTTATTACCCAGGAAGTGATGGTGGTCATGTGATCTGATGACATCACACTTCCTTCTTCCTTCACAATAAACTTGAATTTGTCTTTTTAACTCGTCTCCTGGTCCGTCTGTTCTGGATCAGGTCTGGTCCTGGTCCGTCTGTTCTGGATCAGGTCTGGTCCTGGTCTTGGTTTGGTGGCTTTGTCTGAGATGTCTCTACAGAGACTTCAGGAGGTTCCTGATTAGAGGACATGTATCAGAGGCTGTATTCGAAACCGCATACTATACTAGTAGTACGTACTGATTTGGCCAAAATGTAGTATGCAGTATGCAGTATGCAGTATGCAGTATGCAGTATGCAGTATGCAGTATGCAGTATGCGAACAAAAGCAAAATCTCCAGTATGCCAAAAATACCCGGATGACGTACTGATTTGGAAAAATTCTCCAGTCTGCATCGGACCAGTCTATCTCACCTACTGTATCCCACAATGCAAAGCGCCGGAACAGCACAGGCTACGGGTAAAAAACAGCAGCCAAAAGCTGCTGTTTTTTACATTTTTTGTAGCCGTTTCAACACTAAATTCACTTCTGAAAGTTTTTGAGGCGAGAAATCAACTGTAGATTATTAATATCGGCAGTTTTACGAAGTTAGATGGCGAATCGAACATGTGTTCCACCGTTGTCGGAGTTTAGAAGCTCCACAGAATACCGTGACAGCCAGCGAGCGCCTGCCCGGGTCGCTGCCAGCAAGCCGGGTAGTCACGCTCAGAGACCGCTATGAGCTGCTGGAGCTCACTCCGGTCTCGTAGACAAGAGGCTTTTATTTCCTTGTTGACGGATAGTTTGTTTAAATATCACAACACAGATGTCCATTATAAATTAACAGGAACCTGTGTTTATTTGCCTTTTTGGAGTTAAAAAGCTCCACAATCGCCCGCGGGCGTAGCTCGCTGGAGAGCCGGCCAGTGACGCTCACAGAGCGGCTGCAGAGCAGCAGAGTGGCGAGGGAAAGAGCAGCTTCTGACGGGGCAGAGAGATTCCTGCTGAGACAACATGACACTTTTTTAACATGTCTCTAATATCTGGAGGAGATCAGTCCACTTTTTTTTTTGCTGTAACTGAAAAAGCAGTTTGAGTAAAGTAAATGTTGTGGATGAATGTTTTATATTTCCCGTCTCTCCTCGTTGATGATCCTGTAATAGTGGTACAAGTTAGTTTTTTTTGTCCTGTGCTTCAAGAGCTGGTTTGAAGGCTTAAGCCTCGTCTAGCATACTGCTGAATACATCACTTTAACTGTCACATACTGCATACTACTCAGGAACGCAGTATGCAGTATGTACTGCATACTGCATACTGCGCTCCTCAGTAGTATGCAGTATGCAGTATGTACTGCATACTGCGCTCCTCAGTAGTATGCAGTATGTACTGCATACTGCGCTCCTCAGTAGTATGCAGTATGTACTGTATACTGCATACTGCGCTCCTCAGTAGTATGCAGTATGTACTGCATACTGCATACTGCGCTCCTCAGTAGTATGCAGTATGCGGTTTCGAATACAGCCAGAGTCTTTAATGTCCTCAGTAGGAACCAACGGGCTCTGAGCTGAGACACAGACAGGAAGAGGGACAGTATTCAGAGACGGACCGACCTGTTGTTGGTTTCAGGTTTAATGGGGACCTGGTTTAAAATGTTACGTCCTGGTTCTGATCGTCATCGTCGGGTCCTCAAACGTTGACGCAGTACGCCGCCTCGGCATCCTCGGCGTCCTCGGCGTCCTGCAGAGCTTCAGGCAGGACGCCGGCGGACGTCCTCGCCATCCTCACGGTGTTCCTGCTGAACAGCGTCTTCTCGTAGTCCATCAGCTGCCTCCAGAACCCAGCGTTGGGCCGGATGAACGGACGCCGGTCCAGAACCACCTCATGGGCCCGCCGGAGACTGAGACCTTCAGACCTGCAGAGACCAGAGGAGTAGTACTAGCATGTACAAGTACATCAATATAGTAGTACTACTGCTACTACTACAATAGTAAGAGACTCAGAACCACCACAAAGAGACTCAGAACCACCACAAAGAGACACAGAACCACCACAAAGAGACTCAGAACCACCACAAAGAGACCCTCAGAACCACCACAAAGAGACACAGAACCACCACAAAGAGACCCTCAGAACCACCACAAAGAGACCCTCAGAACCACCACAAAGAGACTCAGAACCACCACAAAGACACACAGAACCACCACAGACAGACTCAGAACCACCACAGACAGACTCAGAACCACCACAAACGGACTCAGAACCACTACCCAACTAGAAGCGACCCTGGATCGGACCCCGCGGGGCCTCTGACAGGTGAGGGGACCTGGTGGTTTACCTCATCAGGTAGGCCATGATCAGAGCGGGCGATCGGCTCCGGCCGGCGGTGCAGTGGACCAGAGTCCTCCCCGTCTGGTTCTGGTTGATCCGTTCGGCCACTGGGTCAAAGTACTGTCTCAGGGGGGCGTGAGGTCGATCCTGGACGGGGACGTGGAGGACACGCAGGCCGTCCAGCGGCGGGTAGGACACGTCCTCCAGCCCGCTGGCGTTGACGATGAGCGTGATGTTCCTGCTGGAGAGGACGCTGGCGTTCAGGGCCGAGTCCAGACCGCTGAGGAACAGTCCGGGACGCACCTGAGAGACCGCCATGACACCTGGAGGACAGGTGTACCGTCAGCGCCGGGGACGGGGACGGACTATAAACATCCAAATGAATAAATACATATCTGATTAGTATTTTAATAGATGAGGAGGACGACCGCCTGTCAATCAACCTCTGGGGGCGGGATCAAGGATTATGACATCATCATTATCACCTTATTATTGTTATTATATTTCAGTATCCATCAATCAGATATAAATATATGTTAAAGGGGACATAAAATAATAAATATTTTACACTCATTGTTTACTTATTTGTATTTATTTATTTATTTATACTTGTGTCATGTGTCGTCCTCCATACACTACTTCTGTATTTATGTAAAAGCTCATTAAAATGAATTATTTCCCTCACAGGTCTGAAAATAATCATATATGTCTATAAACTGCTGTTAGAAGGATCAAAAGTTGTCTGTCAGAAGTGGGATTCGAACCCACGCCTCCAGAGGAGACTGCGACCTGAACGCAGCGCCTTAGACCGCTCGGCCATCCTGACACATTGCCTAAATGACGTCACCACACATATATAAACCAGCTGTCTGGATCCAACACGGAGGTTTAACAGGCTAGATCTGTTTATATAGATCTGTTCTGACTCATATCTATAGAACTACAACACCACAGGATCATCTGCAGGGTTAATCGATTATTGGCCGACCATGATTCAGGCTGTAGAGCAGCTCAGACACGTGACCCGCCTGGTGTCACCACATAATGAGTCACTTTCGGGTGTCACCTGATAATGAGTCACTTTAAATTCAGTTTCACTTCCGTTTCACTCCGACGGACTTTGAACGTGACACGCAGGTAAGATCTGCTGTTTCTATTAGTTTCTATTGTTTAAACAGATTATTATTGTTTCTTGTACAATAATAACTACACATTAAACCCGTACATTGAATCACATGCTGCTCTGTTCCGGGAGACAAGTTTACACCAGACTTCATGCAACATGTCGCAGTTTAAGGCTTCCTTCCTTACCTGCTGTACTGCTGGGTTACAGTACTCTATTAGAGGTATTCCCTGATAGAAGTACACAGTCTGCAGTATTCGGCCTTCCTGTCACATGAATTAACCCTCAGGCTGCTGGACCTGCTCACTCACCGACCTGCTGGGGACGCATTTAGCTGTAACACCACCACCAGGGTCAACCTTATAAAATCATAACATTTCATTAAACTCTGTTCTGCTGTTTCACGGGATCGATGCCGAATAGAAGAGGAGCTCCAAACGAGCCGGTAGACCTCTGAAGACCTGGTCTGAGGACTCCGGCTGGTCCGGGTCTGAAGGATTCACTCTTTACGACACTTTGTGACCGGAGTCTGGTTTACGGCTGAACCACCAGAATGTTTAACACAACTGACGTCACTCACCTGTTGACTCCTCAATCAGGGTTCAATATCCACTTCCGCCCGTCACTTTACAGCTTTTCAAAATAAAAGCAAAAATAAAGAATTTCCAGATACAACCACAAAGACACACAGAACCACCACAAAGACACACAGAACCACCACAAAGACACACAGAACCACCACCAAGAGGCTCAGAACCACCACAAAGACACTCAGAACCACCCAAAGACACTCAGAACCACCACAAAGACTCTCAGAACCACCACAAAGACACACAGAACCACCACCAAGAGGCTCAGAACCACCACAAAGACACTCAGAACCACCCAAAGACACTCAGAACCACCACAAAGACACACAGAACCACCACAAAGACTCTCAGAACCACCACAAAGACTCTCAGAACCACCACAAAGACACACAGAACCACCACAAAGACTCTCAGAACCACCACAAAGACACACAGAACCACCACAAAGACTCTCAGAACCACCACAAAGACTCTCAGAACCACCACAAAGAGACACAGAACCACCACAAAGACACACAGAACCACCACAAAGACTCTCAGAACCACCACAAAGACTCAGAACCACCACAAAGACACACAGAACCACCACAAAGACACACAGAACCACCACCAAGACACTCAGAACCACCACAAAGACACACAGAACCACCACAAAGACTCTCAGAACCACCACAAAGAGACACAGAACCACCACAAAGACACTCAGAACCACCACCAAGAGGCTCAGAACCACCCAAAGACACTCAGAACCACCACAAAGACACACAGAACCACCACAAAGACTCTCAGAACCACCACAAAGAGACACAGAACCACCACAAAGACTCTCAGAACCACCACAAAGACACACAGAACCACCACAAACAGACTCAGAACCACCACAAACAGACTCAGAACCACCACAAAGACTCTCAGAACCACCACAAAGACACTCAGAACCACCACAAAGACACTCAGAACCACCACAAACAGACTCAGAACCACCACAAAGACTCTCAGAACCACCACAAAGACACACAGAACCACCACAAAGACTCTCAGAACCACCACAAAGAGACACAGAACCACCACAAAGACACACAGAACCACCACAAAGACTCTCAGAACCACCACAAAGACACACAGAACCACCACAAAGACTCTCAGAACCACCACAAAGACTCTCAGAACCACCACAAAGAGACACAGAACCACCACAAAGACACACAGAACCACCACAAAGACACACAGAACCACCACAAAGACTCTCAGAACCACCACAAAGACTCTCAGAACCACCACAAAGACTCTCAGAACCACCACAAAGACTCAGAACCACCACAAAGACACACAGAACCACCACAAAGACTCAGAACCACCACAAAGACACACAGAACCACCACAAAGACACACAGAACCACCACCAAGACACTCAGAACCACCACAAAGACACACAGAACCACCACAAAGACTCTCAGAACCACCACAAAGACACACAGAACCACCACAAACAGACTCAGAACCACCACAAACAGACTCAGAACCACCACAAAGACTCTCAGAACCACCACAAAGACACTCAGAACCACCACAAAGACACTCAGAACCACCACAAACAGACTCAGAACCACCACAAAGACTCTCAGAACCACCACAAAGACACACAGAACCACCACAAAGACTCTCAGAACCACCACAAAGAGACACAGAACCACCACAAAGACACACAGAACCACCACAAAGACTCTCAGAACCACCACAAAGACACACAGAACCACCACAAAGACACTCAGAACCACCACAAAGACACACAGAACCACCACAAAGACTCTCAGAACCACCACAAAGACACACAGAACCACCACAAAGACACTCAGAACCACCACAAAGACACTCAGAACCACCACAAAGACTCTCAGAACCACCACAAAGACACACAGAACCACCACAAAGACACTCAGAACCACCACAAAGACACTCAGAACCACCACAAACAGACTCAGAACCACCACAAAGACTCTCAGAACCACCACAAAGACTCTCAGAACCACCACAAAGACACACAGAACCACCACAAAGACACTCAGAACCACCACAAAGACACTCAGAACCACCACAGAGAGACACAGAACCACCACAAAGACACTCAGAACCACCACAAAGACACTCAGAACCACCACAAAGACACTCAGAACCACCCAAAGACACTCAGAACCACCACCAAGAGGCTCAGAACCACCACCAAGACACTCAGAACCACCACAAAGACACACAGAACCACCACAAAAGACACACAGAACCACCACAAACAGACTCAGAACCACCACAAACAGACTCAGAACCACCACAAAGACTCTCAGAACCACCACAAAGACACTCAGAACCACCACAAAGACACTCAGAACCACCACAAACAGACTCAGAACCACCACAAAGACTCTCAGAACCACCACAAAGACACACAGAACCATCACAAAGACTCTCAGAACCACCACAAAGACACACAGAACCACCACAAAGACTCTCAGAACCACCACAAAGAGACACAGAACCACCACAAAGACTCAGAACCACCACAAAGACACTCAGAACCACCCAAAGACACTCAGAACCACCACCAAGAGGCTCAGAACCACCACAAAGACACACAGAACCACCACAAAGACTCTCAGAACACCACAAAGACACACAGAACCACCACAAACAGACTCAGAACCACCACAAAGACTCTCAGAACCACCACAAAGACACTCAGAACCACCACAAAGACACTCAGAACCACCACAAACAGACTCAGAACCACCACAAAGACTCTCAAAACCACCACAAAGACTCTCAGAACCACCACAAGGACACACAGAACCACCACAAAGACTCTCAGAACCACCACAAAGACACTCAGAACCACCCAAAGACACTCAGAACCACCACCAAGAGGCTCAGAACCACCACCAAGACACTCAGAACCACCACAAAGACACACAGAACCACCACAAAGACTCTCAGAACCACCACAAAGACACACAGAACCACCACAAACAGACTCAGAACCACCACAAAGACTCTCAGAACCACCACAAAGACACTCAGAACCACCACAAAGACACTCAGAACCACCACAAACAGACTCAGAACCACCACAAAGACTCTCAGAACCACCACAAAGACACACAGAACCACCACAAAGACACACAGAACCACCACAAAGACACACAGAACCACCACAAAGACTCTCAGAACCACCACAAAGACACACAGAACCACCACAAAGACACTCAGAACCACTACAAAGACACTTAGAACCACCACAAACAGACTCAGAACCACCACAAAGACTCTCAGAACCACCACAAAGACTCTCAGAACCACAACAAAGACACACAGAACCACCACAAAGACACTCAGATCCACCACAAAGACACTCAGAACCACCACAAAGACACTCAGAACCACCACAGAGAGACACAGAACCACCACAAAGACACTCAGAACCACTACCCGACTACAAGCCTTGGAGGGGACCACACGGGGCCTCGTTCTTTCGTACCTGTGGAACCAGGTGTCACATCTTTAAAGATCTTTAAACGTCTTGAATTGAACGATTTGTAAACCAGTTTCTGTTCTGACGTAGACCACCTGAAGATGCAGAACCAGAACACAAACCAGCTCACAGCTGCAGACCGGACCCAGAAAACTGTCCTCCCAAAGGTCCGGTATCACCCGAGCATTCAGTCCCAGACACCGGGAGCCAAACCCAGAACCAGTCAAGCCCAGAAGACCAGACCTGCTGCCGTACACCCCCCTCAGACCGGGACAGTTCAGAGGAACCAGGATACCTGCAAGACCCCTCAGGTGAGTCCAGGTCCTGCTGTGAGACCACGACCTGATGGGGGACAAAGAGGGAGCGCTCAGAAACCCGTGAAGAAACCGGACCCTGACAGAGCCACTCCCACACCGGAGCAGGTCCCTCTGGGTCTGGGGATCCAATTGGACAGGTGTATTGTGGAGGACGTGGAGGTTCTGACCCGCGGACAGAGTACCAACCAGGACTGGTTCAACTGGAGGAAGAACCGGATCACGGCCTCCGTGGCTCACCGCATCGCTCACAGCCGCTTCGTTAATGGCAAGAGCAAAACCCCGCCCGCCTCCTACCTGGCTGCTATCACAGGTAAGCCCCGCCCACCTCCTACCTGGCTGCTATCACAGATAAGCCCCGCCCGCCTCCTACCTGGCTGCTATCACAGGTAAGCCCCGCCCGCCTCCTACCTGGCTGCTATCACAGGTAAGCCCCGCCCGCCTCCTACCTGGCTGCTATCACAGGTAAGCCCCGCCCGCCTCCTACCTGGCTGCTATCACAGGTAAGCCCCGCCCGCCTCCTACCTGGCTGCTATCACAGATAAGCCCCGCCCGCCTCCTACCTGGCTGCTATCACAGGTAAGCCCCGCCCGCCTCCTACCTGACTGCTATCACAGGTAAGCCCCGCCCACCTCCTACCTGGCTGCTATCACAGGTAAGCCCCACCCACCTCCTACCTGACTGCTATCACAGGTAAGCCCCGCCCACCTCCTACCTGACTGCTATCACAGGTAAGCCCCGCCCACCTCCTACCTGGCTGCTATCACAGGTAAGCCCCGCCCACCTCCTACCTGGCTGCTATCACAGGTAAGCCCCGCCCACCTGCTACCTGGCTGCTATCACAGGTAAGCCACCTCCTAAGCCCCGCCCACCTCCTACCTGGCTGCTGTCACAGGTAAACCCCGCCCCCGACCACCTGGTCACCTGACATTAAAATAATTAATAACTGATCAATAACATGAGACGTTCTGGACTGGACAGGTGCGGGGCGGAGCGTCCAGACCAGAGCCATGTCCTGGGGGGTCCAGATGGAAGCCGAGGTGGTCCGGAGGTACCAGGTACAGTTCAACACACCTGATCACACCTGTCCTCATGTAGAGACGTGTGATGAAGATGATGATGATGATGATGATGATGATGATGATGATGATGATGTCATCATCGTCCTGTAGAGGCAGAAGAGCGCTGCGTCGGGGCGGTCCGTCTCCGTCCAGGACTGCGGTTTGTTCATCGACGCTCAGCGTCCCTGGTTGGCTGCGAGTCCTGACGGCATCGTGACGGACAGCCGGACCGGCCAATGGCTGCTCTGCCTGGAGGTGAAGTGTCCCTACAAACACAGAGACAGACGGGTGGAGGACGCCTGCAGGGACGACCCCGCCTTCTGTCTGGAAATACAGGACGAGGACGGACTGAAGCCCGGAGGGGTAAGACGTCCTCTCCTCGTCTTCCTGTCTCCAACGTCCTCTCCTCGTCTTCCTGTCTCAGTCTTCCTCTCCTTGTCTTCCTGTCTCAGTCTTCCTGTCCTTGTCTTCCTGTCTCAGTCTTCCTATCCTTGTCTTCCTTTCTCACTTGTCCTCTCCCTGTCTTCCTGTCCCAGTCCCCGGTCTACCGCCTGAAGACGTCCCACAGTTACTACACACAGATCCAGGTCCAGCTGGCGGTGACGGGCCTGCGATCGGCCGACCTCGCCGTCTTCACCCTGAAGGAGACGGCCATAGTCCCGGTGACCTTTGACCCCGACCTGTGGGAGGAGACGGTGTCCAAACTGGAGGAGTTTTACAGGGACGCTGTCCTGCCTCACCTGAGAGAGAAGACACGGAGGGACACGGCAGCAGCCTGGACACCTGAGCTGTAGAGACGTTATACTACTACGGTCAAATGTGAGGGAGGACAGACACCGGGAGACATTCGGAGACGCCTGGAGTGTAACCGTCAGTCTTTATAAGAAACAAAAATAAACAGTACAGCAGAGTACTACTAGTATATATATATATATATATATATACACACATTATATATATATATATATACACATATATACAAATATATATATAATGTTTATATAATGTATATATACACACACATAATGTGTATATATACATATATAATGTATATATATATAATGTGTATATATACACATATATACACACTATATATAATGTGTATACATAATGTATGTGTATATATATAATGTTTATATATACACATTATATATATACACACATATATATTTCTATATATATAGATATATATCTATACATACATACATTATAATCAATAAAGACATTTATGTTCTAGACAAAGTGTTATTTTTCATCATGTGTTCTCGTCTCATCAATAACAGATTTATTTTTGGATATATTCTGGTGAATGAGATGATCATTAATCACCAATAATATCAATAATGATAATATTAATAATATTATTAATAATAAGTTGACCCGATATTACCGTCTGATTTATGAGTTCAATCGATGGTTGTCTCTCTGAACTTCTGTTACTAACTCATTACAATAAATCAATATTATTTATATAACGTGTCTTTATTGTGTCTCTGAGGACAGGTCTGGAGTGTGTCTCTGAGTGTGTCTCTGAGGACAGGTCTGGAGTCTGTCTCTGAGGACAGGTCTGGAGTGTGTCTCTGAGGACAGGTCTGGAGTGTGTCTCTGTGTGTCTCTGAGGACAGGTCTGGAGTCTGTCTCTGAGGACAGGTCTGGAGTGTGTCTCTGAGGACAGGTCTGGAGTGTGTCTCTGTGTGTCTCTGAGGACAGGTCTGGAGTCTGTCTCTGAGTGTGTGTCTCTGAGGACAGGTCTGGAGTCTGTCTCTGAGTCTGTCTCTGAGGACAGGTCTGGAGTGTGTCTCTGAGTGTGTCTCTGAGGACAGGTCTGGAGTGTGTCTCTGAGTGTGTCTCTGAGGACAGGTCTGGAGTCTGTCTCTGAGGACAGGTCTGGAGTGTGTCTCTGAGGACAGGTCTGGAGTGTGTCTCTGTGTGTCTCTGAGGACAGGTCTGGAGTCTGTCTCTGAGGACAGGTCTGGAGTGTGTCTCTGAGGACAGGTCTGGAGTGTGTCTCTGTGTGTCTCTGAGGACAGGTCTGGAGTCTGTCTCTGAGTGTGTGTCTCTGAGGACAGGTCTGGAGTGTGTCTCTGAGTGTGTCTCTGAGGACAGGTCTGGAGTCTGTCTCTGAGGACAGGTCTGGAGTGTGTCTCTGAGGACAGGTCTGGAGTGTGTCTCTGTGTGTCTCTGAGGACAGGTCTGGAGTCTGTCTCTGAGGACAGGTCTGGAGTGTGTCTCTGAGGACAGGTCTGGAGTGTGTCTCTGTGTGTCTCTGTGTGTCTCTGAGGACAGGTCTGGAGTCTGTCTCTGAGTGTGTGTCTCTGAGGACAGGTCTGGAGTCTGTCTCTGAGTCTGTCTCTGAGGACAGGTCTGGAGTGTGTCTCTGAGTGTGTCTCTGAGGACAGGTCTGGAGTGTGTCTCTGAGTGTGTCTCTGAGGACAGGTCTGGAGTCTGTCTCTGAGGACAGGTCTGGAGTGTGTCTCTGAGGACAGGTCTGGAGTGTGTCTCTGTGTGTCTCTGAGGACAGGTCTGGAGTCTGTCTCTGAGGACAGGTCTGGAGTGTGTCTCTGAGGACAGGTCTGGAGTGTGTCTCTGTGTGTCTCTGAGGACAGGTCTGGAGTCTGTCTCTGAGTGTGTGTCTCTGAGGACAGGTCTGGAGTCTGTCTCTGAGTCTGTCTCTGAGGACAGGTCTGGAGTGTGTCTCTGAGTGTGTCTCTGAGGACAGGTCTGGAGTGTGTCTCTGAGTGTGTCTCTGAGGACAGGTCTGGAGTGTGTCTCTGAGTGTGTCTCTGAGGACAGGTCTGGAGTGTGTCTCTGAGTGTGTCTCTGAGGACAGGTCTGGAGTGTGTCTCTGAGTGTGTCTCTGAGGACAGGTCTGGAGTCTGTCTCTGAGTGTGTGTCTCTGAGGACAGGTCTGGAGTCTGTCTCTGAGTCTGTCTCTGAGGACAGGTCTGGAGTGTGTCTCTGAGGACAGGTCTGGAGTGTGTCTCTGTGTGTCTCTGAGGACAGGTCTGGAGTGTGTCTCTGAGGACAGGTCTGGAGTGTGTCTCTGAGGACAGGTCTGGAGTCTGTCTCTGAGGACAGGTCTGGAGTGTGTCTCTGTGTGTCTCTGAGGACAGGTCTGGAGTGTGTCTCGGAGTGTGTCTCTGAGGACAGGTCTGGAGTGTGTCTCTGAGTGTGTCTCTGAGGACAGGTCTGGAGTGTGTCTCTGAGTGTGTCTCTGAGGACAGGTCTGGAGTCTGTCTCTGAGGACAGGTCTGGAGTGTGTCTCTGAGGACAGGTCTGGAGTCTGTCTCTGAGTGTGTGTCTCTGAGGACAGGTCTGGAGTCTGTCTCTGAGTCTGTCTCTGAGGACAGGTCTGGAGTGTGTCTCTGAGGACAGGTCTGGAGTGTGTCTCTGAGGACAGGTCTGGAGTGTGTCTCTGTGTGTCTCTGAGGACAGGTCTGGAGTGTGTCTCTGAGTGTGTCTCTGAGGACAGGTCTGGAGTGTGTCTCTGAGTGTGTCTCTGAGGACAGGTCTGGAGTGTGTCTCTGAGTGTGTCTCTGAGGACAGGTCTGGAGTGTGTCTCTGAGGACAGGTCTGGAGTGTGTCTCTGAGTGTGTCTCTGAGGACAGGTCTGGAGTGTGTCTCTGAGTGTGTCTCTGAGGACAGGTCTGGAGTGTGTCTCTGAGTGTGTCTCTGAGGACAGGTCTGGAGTGTGTCTCTGAGTGTGTCTCTGAGGACAGGTCTGGAGTGTGTCTCGGAGTGTGTCTCTGAGGACAGGTCTGGAGTGTGTCTCTGAGGACAGGTCTGGAGTGTGTCTCTGAGTGTGTCTCTGAGGACAGGTCTGGAGTCTGTCTCTGAGTGTGTCTCTGAGGACAGGTCTGGAGTCTGTCTCTGAGTGTGTCTCTGAGGACAGATCTGGAGTCTGTCTCTGAGTGTGTCTCTGAGGACAGGTCTGGAGTGTGTCTCTGAGGACAGGTCTGGAGTGTGTCTCTGAGTGTGTCTCTGAGGACAGGTCTGGAGTGTGTCTCTGAGTGTGTCTCTGAGGACAGGTCTGGAGTCTGTCTCTGAGGACAGGTCTGGAGTGTGTCTCTGAGGACAGGTCTGGAGTGTGTCTCTGTGTGTCTCTGAGGACAGGTCTGGAGTCTGTCTCTGAGGACAGGTCTGGAGTGTGTCTCTGAGGACAGGTCTGGAGTGTGTCTCTGTGTGTCTCTGAGGACAGGTCTGGAGTCTGTCTCTGAGTGTGTGTCTCTGAGGACAGGTCTGGAGTCTGTCTCTGAGTGTGTGTCTCTGAGGACAGGTCTGGAGTCTGTCTCTGAGTCTGTCTCTGAGGACAGGTCTGGAGTGTGTCTCTGAGTGTGTCTCTGAGGACAGGTCTGGAGTGTGTCTCTGAGTGTGTCTCTGAGGACAGGTCTGGAGTGTGTCTCTGAGTGTGTCTCTGAGGACAGGTCTGGAGTGTGTCTCTGAGTGTGTCTCTGAGGACAGGTCTGGAGTCTGTCTCTGAGTGTGTGTCTCTGAGGACAGGTCTGGAGTCTGTCTCTGAGTCTGTCTCTGAGGACAGGTCTGGAGTGTGTCTCTGAGGACAGGTCTGGAGTGTGTCTCTGTGTGTCTCTGAGGACAGGTCTGGAGTGTGTCTCTGAGGACAGGTCTGGAGTGTGTCTCTGAGGACAGGTCTGGAGTCTGTCTCTGAGGACAGGTCTGGAGTGTGTCTCTGTGTGTCTCTGAGGACAGGTCTGGAGTGTGTCTCTGAGTGTGTCTCTGAGGACAGGTCTGGAGTGTGTCTCTGAGTGTGTCTCTGAGGACAGGTCTGGAGTGTGTCTCTGAGTGTGTCTCTGAGGACAGGTCTGGAGTGTGTCTCTGAGTGTGTCTCTGAGGACAGGTCTGGAGTCTGTCTCTGAGTGTGTGTCTCTGAGGACAGGTCTGGAGTCTGTCTCTGAGTCTGTCTCTGAGGACAGGTCTGGAGTGTGTCTCTGAGGACAGGTCTGGAGTGTGTCTCTGAGGACAGGTCTGGAGTGTGTCTCTGTGTGTCTCTGAGGACAGGTCTGGAGTGTGTCTCTGAGTGTGTCTCTGAGGACAGGTCTGGAGTGTGTCTCTGAGTGTGTCTCTGAGGACAGGTCTGGAGTGTGTCTCTGAGTGTGTCTCTGAGGACAGGTCTGGAGTGTGTCTCTGAGGACAGGTCTGGAGTGTGTCTCTGAGTGTGTCTCTGAGGACAGGTCTGGAGTGTGTCTCGGAGTGTGTCTCTGAGGACAGGTCTGGAGTGTGTCTCTGAGGACAGGTCTGGAGTGTGTCTCTGAGTGTGTCTCTGAGGACAGGTCTGGAGTGTGTCTCTGAGTGTGTCTCTGAGGACAGGTCTGGAGTCTGTCTCTGAGTGTGTCTCTGAGGACAGGTCTGGAGTCTGTCTCTGAGTGTGTCTCTGAGGACAGATCTGGAGTCTGTCTCTGAGTGTGTCTCTGAGGACAGGTCTGGAGTGTGTCTCTGAGGACAGGTCTGGAGTCTGTCTCTGAGTGTGTCTCTGAGGACAGGTCTGGAGTCTGTCTCTGAGTGTGTCTCTGAGGACAGATCTGGAGTCTGTCTCTGAGTGTGTCTCTGAGGACAGATCTGGAGTCTGTCTCTGAGTGTGTCTCTGAGGACAGATCTGGAGTCTGTCTCTGAGTGTGTCTCTGAGGACAGTTAAAGGGCTCATGTAATGCTCATTTCCTGGTTCATAGATGTATTCTGTCTGCTCAGAGGCTCTGTTTGACAGATCCTGGGTCTTTCCCATTTGTCCTTTTATACGGCTTGACTCCTCTCCTCGACTCCTCTCCTCACGTCTTAGTCCCGCCCACGGGAGATGCGAGCGGAGGAGGCGAGGAAACGACTCGAGGAGAGAGGAAACGAGGAAATATGTTTTTAGAGACATGAGACGTCGTTTCCTCTGAAGCGTCACGTGAAGCGACGCCCGTTTCTGATGACAGCAGCAGCTGACCACATCTGGATCAGCTGTCAGTCGGCTTCAACAGCTGATCACATCTGGATCAGCTGATCACATCTGGATCAGCTGTCAGTCGGCTCTAACAGCTGTTTATGTCTGAACTGATCTAATACTAATAAAGAAACAGAGTTATCAGAGCAGCAGTGTTTCCTCTCTGTAGCCTGTTACCTGTTGAACAAACATCTGCACATGAATAACAGCTGGTCTGTGTTTCTACTGTGGACTGAGTCCTGCTTAGAGGACCAGGAACCATCTCTACTGTGGACTGAGTCCTGCTTAGAGGACCAGGAACCATCTCTACTGTGGACTGAGTCCTGCTTAGAGGACCAGGAACCATCTCTACTGTGGACTGAGTCCTACTTAGAGGACCAGGAACCATCTCTACTGTGGACTGAGTCCTGCTTAGAGGACCAGGAACCATCTCTACTGGATCAATACCTTTATATTATGTATTCATTATTAGCGTCTGTAGTTATTGATATTCTGACAGTAGAAGTTATGTATTAGGCTGAATGTTTCAGTGAAAATGTAAATGATGTAACTCATATCAAACCCGACGTTCAGGAATTATCAGCCTCATGTGACTGAATGGAAATGAGGATAAATGATGTAAAAGGTGTAAAAGACAGACTCTCCTTCTCTCTCTGACTTTAACTGGATCCTTAATAAAAGTTAACAAATAACAGATCATCAAAAGAAAACTCTTTCTAATAAATGAAGAATGTTATTTTAAGTCTGTTCGTTGTCAGCTTTTATAAACCCCTCTCAGAGTCAGACTCCTTCAGAGTCAGACTCCCTCAGAGTCAGACTCCCTCAGTGTCAGACTCCTTCAGTGTCAGACTCCCTCAGTGTCAGACTCCCTCAGTGTCAGACTCCCTCAGTGTCAGACTCCCTCAGTGTCAGACTCCCTCAGTGTCAGACTCCCTCAGTGTCAGACTCCCTCAGTGTCAGACTCCTTCAGTGTCAGACTCCTTCAGTGTCAGACTCCCTCAGTGTCAGACTCCTTCAGAGTCGGACTCCTTCAGTGACGGACTCCTTCAGGGTCGGACTCCTTCAGTGACGGACTCCTTCAGAGTCAGACTCCCTCAGTGTCAGACTCCTTCAGTGTCAGACTCCTTCAGAGTCACTCCTTCAGTGACAGACTCCTTCAGTGTCAGACTCCTTCAGAGTCACTCCTTCAGTGACAGACTCCTTCAGTGTCAGACTCCTTCAGTGTCAGACTCCTTCAGTGACGGTGTGTGAAGCAGAGCTCCTGCAGGTTCTTCTGCTGCTGGATCACTTCACCATCAACATGCTCCGTCTGCTGTTCACTCCTACAGTTAACACAGATTATAACTAGATGGTGAATCAGAAGACAACTAAACTAAAAATCTGTTAATCTGTGATCTGTCTTCACTCTGGTATGAAACTCAGTGATGTTGATGTATCAGATCAAACCGATCAGCACCAATCAGTAACTGATATCCAGTAAGGGGGCGTGTCGGTCGGTGATAAACTTCCGTGGAGGAAACACTGGAGGATGCACTGGTGTATCCTCGCTCATAGCTCCTCCAGCAAGCCTCCTCGCTCCTCCATCCTCGCTCCTCCATCCTTGATGTGCATTTTATCAATTGGGATGTCCTTCAAAATGGAGGACTGAGATCGATTACACACAATCGATCTCAGCCGGAGGAGCGAGGAGACGAGGAGGCGAGGAGACGAGGAGGCGAGGAGGCGAAAAATTACGAAATGAGAAACACCTACAGATTCAGAGCCTGTCTCCTCCCACTCTGCTCTGATTGGTCAGCGTTTTCTGTCAATCAAACGTCCTCAACACAGCGTCACTCTCTCCCCCTCCCAGCTCTGGGAGCGCTACCTGTAGGTCTGCAGGGAGAGAGAGAGCTACCTGTAGGTCTGCAGGGAGAGAGAGAGCTACCTGTAGGTCTGCAGGGAGAGAGAGAGCTACCTGTAGGTCTGAGTGTAAGAAGAGAGAGAGCTACCTGTAGGTCTGCAGGGAGAGAGAGAGCTACCTGTAGGTCTGAGTGTAAGAAGAGAGAGAGCTACCTGTAGGTCTGCAGGGAGAGAGAGAGCTACCTGTAGGTCTGCAGGGAGAGAGAGAGCTACCTGTAGGTCTGCAGGGAGAGAGAGAGCTACCTGTAGGTCTGCAGGGAGAGAGAGAGCTACCTGTAGGTCTGAGTGTAAGAAGAGAGAGAGCTACCTGTAGGTCTGCAGGGAGAGAGAGAGCTACCTGTAGGTCTGAGTGTAAGAAGAGAGAGAGCTACCTGTAGGTCTGCAGGGAGAGAGAGAGCTACCTGTAGGTCTGAGTGTAAGAAGAGAGAGAGCTACCTGTAGGTCTGCAGGGAGAGAGAGA
>CAKAKS010000068.1:36083933-36091433 GCA_916700875.1 Sebastes aleutianus
TATACTACTAATACTACACAGGATATACTACTGATACTACACAGGATATACTACTAATACTACACAGGATATACTACTAATACTACACAGGATATACTACTGATACTACACAGGATATACTACTAATACTACACAGGATATACTACTAATACTACACAGGATATAATACTAATACTACACAGAATATACTACTAATACTAATACTACACAGGATATACTACTAATACTAATACTACACAGGATATACTACTAATACTACACAGGATATACTACTGATACTACACAGGATATACTACTAATACTAATACTACACAGGATATACTACTAATACTACACAGGATATACTACTAATACTACACAGGATATACTACTAATACTAATACTACACAGGATATACTACTAATACTACACAGGATATACTACTAATACTACACAGGATATACTACTAATACTACACAGGATATACTACTAATACTACACAGGATATACTACTACTACTAATACTACACAGGATATACTACTAATACTACACAGGATATACTACTAATACTACACAGGATATACTACTGATACTACACAGGATATACTACTACTACTAATACTACACAGGATATACTACTAATACTACACAGGATATACTACTGATACTACACAGGATATACTACTAATACTACACAGGATATACTACTAATACTACACAGGATATACTACTAATACTAATACTACACAGGATATACTACTGATACTACACAGGATATACTACGAATACTACACAGGATATACTACTAATACCAATACTACACAGGATATACTACTACTACTAATACTACACAGGATATACTACTAATACTACACAGGATATACTACTGATACTACACAGGATATACTACTGATACTACACAGGATATACTACTACTACTAATACTACACAGGATATACTACTAATACTACACAGGATATACTACTGATACTACACAGGATATACTACTAATACTACACAGGATATACTACTAATACTACACAGGATATACTACTAATACTAATACTACACAGGATATACTACTGATACTACACAGGATATACTACGAATACTACACAGGATATACTACTAATACCAATACTACACAGGATATACTACTAATACTACACAGGATATACTACTAATACTAATACTACACAGGATATACTACTAATACTACACAGGATATACTACTAATACTACACAGGATATACTACTAATACTAATACTACACAGGATATACTACTGATACTACACAGGATATACTACGAATACTACACAGGATATACTACTAATACCAATACTACACAGGATATACTACTAATACTACACAGGATATACTACTAATACTACACAGGATATACTACTAATACTACACAGGATATACTACTAATACTAATACTACACAGGATATACTACTAATACTACACAGGATATACTACTAATACTAATACTACACAGGATATACTACTAATACTACACAGGATATACTACTAATACTACACAGGATATATTATAGAGTATTTACTGGTCCCAGTAGGAGTAGGGAGCAGAGCGTTTACTGGTCCCAGTAGGAGTAGGGAGCAGAGTATTTACTGGTCCCAGTAGGAGTAGGGAGCAGAGTGTTTACTGGTCCCAGTAGGAGTAGGGAGCAGAGCATTTACTGGTCCCAGTAGGAGTAGGGAGCAGAGCATTTACTGGTCCCAGTAGGAGTAGGGAGCAGAGTGTTTACTGGTCCCAGTAGGAGTAGGGAGCAGAGTGTTTACTGGTCCCAGTAGGAGTAGGGAGCAGAGTATTTACTGGTCCCAGTAGGAGTAGGGAGCAGAGTGTTTACTGGTCCCAGTAGGAGTAGGGAGCAGCCAGCCTTCACTAATTGTTCTGCCTGAGCGGGTCAGAACCAACAGAGCGTCTCTGTTCTGTTAATGAGTCCATCAGAGACACTCTCACTGTCTCCTGGTCATTGTTCAGGGACAAATGCAGTACATGTACATGGAGTACAGTCAAAAGCATATGCAGTATATGTATATGCAGTATGTATATGCAGTATATGTATATGCAGTATATGTATATGTAGTATATGTATATGCAGTATATATATGCAGTATATGTGCTGTGTTGGTTGACGTTGACGTTGATGTTTTTGTCTCCCAGTCTTTCCAGAGCTTCTGAGCGCCGTCCCAGTCGGCCTCCACGTCGCTGTCATCTTCTTCTGTGGTGTCGTGATCGTCTTCTCCTCCGTGGCAACCGGCTTCTTCTTCTTCAACGCCTTCGGACGACCCTACGAGACACTGCAAGGCCCCATGGGACTTTACCTGTGGACCTTCATCTGCTGTGAGAAAAATCATCATCATCATCATCATTACATCACCATCATTACATCATCATCACTACATCATCATCACTACATCATCACTACATCATCATCACTACATCATCATCACTACATCATCACTACATCATCATCACTACATTATCACTACATCATCATCACTACATCATCATCACTACATCATCACTACATCATCATCACTACATTATCACTACATCATCATCACTACATCATCACTACATCATCATCACTACATTATCACTACATCATCATCACTACATCATCATCACTACATCATCACTACATCATCATCACTACATTATCACTACATCATCATTACATCACCATCATTACATCATCATTACATCACCATCATTACATCATCATCACTACATCATCATCACTACATCATCACTACATCATCATTACATCATCATCACTACATCATCACTACATCATCACTACATCATCACTACATCATCACTACATCATCATTACATCATCATCACTACATCATCACTACATCATCACTACATCATCATTACATCATCATTACATCACCATCATTACATCATCATCACTACATCATCATCACTACATCATCACTACATCATCATTACATCATCATCACTACATCATCATCACTACATCATCACTACATCATCATCACTACATCATCATCACTACATTATCACTACATCATCATTACATCACCATCATTACATCATCATCACTACATCATCATCACTACATCATCATCACTACATCATCACTACATCATCATTACATCATCATCACTACATCATCATTACATCATCACTACATCATCACTACATCATCACTACATCATCATTACATCATCATTACATCACCATCATTACATCATCATCACTACATCATCATCACTACATCATCACTACATCATCATCACTACATCATCATTACATCATCACTACATCATCACTACATCATCACTACATCATCACTACATCATCATTACATCATCATTACATCACCATCATTACATCATCATCACTACATCATCATCACTACATCATCACTACATCATCATCACTACATTATCACTACATCATCATTACATCACCATCATTACATCATCATTACATCACCATCATTACATCATCATTACATCATCATCACTACATCATCATTACATCATCACTACATCATCACTACATCATCTGTCACTGATAATACTGCTGGAATATACATGAGAGAGACAGTATTACTACCACTAATACCAGTACTACTGTAAATACTACTGACAGTACAAACAGTTGGAGGTTGAGAAGAAGTTAACGTCCTGAGGACGGTCAGAACTAAAGAGGCGGCAGATCTCTTCTAGAACACTAAATACATTTGATGACTTCCTGTTTACAGGTGTGTTATGACTTCCTGTTTACTGGTGTGTCCAGCTGTCTGGTGATGGTTCTGTTATGACTTCCTGTTTACAGGTGTGTCCAGCTGTCTGGTGATGGTTCTGTTATGACTTCCTGTTTACAGGTGTGTCCAGCTGTCTGGTGATGGTTCTGTTATGACTTCCTGTTTACAGGTGTGTCCAGCTGTCTGGTGATGGTTCTGTTTGCGTCGGAGGTGAAGCTTCATCATCTGTCCGATCGGATCGCCAACTTCAACGAGGTGAACTTCGTGTTTCAGACGTACAGCGAACGCTACGACCGCTCCTTCTGGCTCTTCTTCCTCGTCTTCCTCCTCCACGGACTCAACTTCCTGCTGATCCGACTGGCGGGAATCCAGTTCCCCTTCCAGGAGAGCAAGGAGTTGGTGCTGGGCGGAGGGGCGGCCGACCTCATGTACTGAGACCTGAAGGGACAAAAGACTGACAAACACATGAGATCACTTCCTGTCTGTAGTGATTAAGAGGTTAACTGTTCACAACGTTTAGTTATAAAATAATAAAAACCACAAAAGATTCAGTTTAATATGATTATTCAATAATGAATCAATAGATGATGATGATTGATCTCCTGTTTATTGACCCTTTTAGTGTGGACGCCATGATGACATCATGATGAGGTCATGATGAGGTCACGTTGTTAGCTGGAGGCTAATGCTAAGAGTGGGCTAACATTAGCTGGAGGCTAAAGCTAGCAGTGGGCTAACATTAGCTGGAGGCTAAACAAAGGAAAGACTGGAGGCTAAAGCTAGCAGTGGGCTAACATTAGCTGGAGGCTAAAGCTAGCAGTGGGCTAACATTAGCTGGAGGCTAAACAAAGGAAAGACTGGAGGCTAAAGCTAGCAGTGGGCTAACATTAGCTGGAGGCTAACGCTAGCAGTGGGCTAACATTAGCTGGAGGCTAAAGCTAGCAGTGGGCTAACATTAGCTGGAGGCTAAACAAAGGAAAGACTGGAGGCTAAAGCTAGCAGTGGGCTAACATTAGCTGGAGGCTAAAGCTAGCAGTGGGCTAACATTAGCTGGAGGCTAACGCTAGCAGTGGGCTAACATTAGCTGGAGGCTAACGCTAGCAGTGGGCTAACATTAGCTGGAGGCTAAAGCTAGCAGTGGGCTAACATTAGCTGGAGGCTAAACAAAGGAAAGACTGGAGGCTAACGCTAGCAGTGGGCTAACATTAGCTGGAGGCTAAACAAAGGAAAGACTGGAGGCTAACGCTAGCAGTGGGCTAACATTAGCTGGAGGCTAACGCTAGCAGTGGGCTAACATTAGCTGGAGGCTAAACAAAGGAAAGACTGGAGGCTAAAGCTAGCAGTGGGCTAACATTAGCTGGAGGCTAACGCTAGCAGTGGGCTAACATTAGCTGGAGGCTAACGCTAGCAGTGGGCTAACATTAGCTGGAGGCTAAAGCTAGCAGTGGGCTAACATTAGCTGGAGGCTAAACAAAGGAAAGACTGGAGGCTAAAGCTAGCAGTGGGCTAACATTAGCTGGAGGCTAACGCTAGCAGTGGGCTAACATTAGCTGGAGGCTAAAGCTAGCAGTGGGCTAACATTAGCTGGAGGCTAAACAAAGGAAAGACTGGAGGCTAACGCTAGCAGCGGGCTAACATTAGCTGGAGGCTAAACAAAGGAAAGACTGGAGGCTAAAGCTAGCAGTGGGCTAACATTAGCTGGAGGCTAACGCTAGCAGTGGGCTAACATTAGCTGGAGGCTAAAGCTAGCAGTGGGCTAACATTAGCTGGAGGCTAAACAAAGGAAAGACTGGAGGCTAACGCTAGCAGTGGGCTAACATTAGCTGGAGGCTAACGCTAGCAGTGGGCTAACATTAGCTGGAGGCTAACGCTAGCAGTGGGCTAACATTAGCTGGAGGCTAACACTAGCAGTGGGCTAACATTAGCTGGAGGCTAACACTAGCAGTGGGCTAACATTAGCTGGAGGCTAACACTAGCAGTGGGCTAACATTAGCTGGAGGCTAACGCTAGCAGTGGGCTAACATTAGCTGGAGGCTAACGCTAGCAGTGGGCTAACATTAGCTGGAGGCTAAACAAAGGAAAGACTGGAGGCTAACGCTAGCAGTGGGCTAACATTAGCTGGAGGCTAACGCTAGCAGTGGGCTAACATTAGCTGGAGGCTAACGCTAGCAGTGGGCTAACATTAGCTGGAGGCTAACACTAGCAGTGGGCTAACATTAGCTGGAGGCTAACACTAGCAGTGGGCTAACATTAGCTGGAGGCTAACACTAGCAGTGGGCTAATATTAGCTGGAGGCTAACACTAGCAGTGGGCTAACATTAGCTGGAGGCTAACACTAGCAGTGGGCTAACATTAGCTGGAGGCTAACACTAGCAGTGGGCTAACATTAGCTGGAGGCTAACACTAGCAGTGGGCTAACATTAGCTGGAGGCTAACGCTAGCAGTGGGCTAACATTAGCTGGAGGCTAACACTAGCAGTGGGCTAACATTAGCTGGAGGCTAACACTAGCAGTGGGCTAACATTAGCTGGAGGCTAACACTAGCAGTGGGCTAACATTAGCTGGAGGCTAACGCTAGCAGTGGGCTAACATTAGCTGGAGGCTAACGCTAGCAGTGGGCTAACATTAGCTGGAGGCTAACACTAGCAGTGGGCTAACATTAGCTGGAGGCTAACGCTAGCAGTGGGCTAACATTAGCTGGAGGCTAACGCTAGCAGTGGGCTAACATTAGCTGGAGGCTAACACTAGCAGTGGGCTAACATTAGCTGGAGGCTAACGCTAGCAGTGGGCTAACATTAGCTGGAGGCTAACGCTAGCAGTGGGCTAACATTAGCTGGAGGCTAACACTAGCAGTGGGCTAAAGCTCCACATCTAAATGTCCTCTGTGTTGTTGTCTGAATCCAGATCTCAGACATTAGAGATGAGTAACTGTGATTGGAGCTCTAGAGCTACAATATCAGAGAAACGTTTCAGAGACGGAGAGGAAATGATGCTAATATTTAGCCTTCTGCTAACAGCAGCTAACGTGAGCCGTTAGCTGCTGTTAGCAGAAGGCTAATCTATTAGCATCCCTTTGATATGATCCCAGAAACTGAATCAACTCATGAAAAGCTCTTAAATATGAAGTTTATTAACTTGAACATAACGGTGTTTTTTACCACATGAAGAACATGAAGTATTATATTATGGGATGGATGGTAGACATGTTTGTTATTGTTGTTAAAGATACACGTAACTGATGATGAAAAACTAACATGATGAGTTCTGGTGGTCTGGTCTCTGAATAATACGTTCACTGCAACATATACAGTATGTATATATAAATATATACATATATACAGTGTGTGTGTTTATATATATTACACAGCTTTGTTGTGTAATATATATTCGTTATACGTAGCAACGGTCTGTTATACAGAAATTCCAGACCGCAGAATGCTTTGATTGGCCAATCAAAATGAAGTATTCAACACAGCCGTGTAATAAATCTATATATACATACTGTGTGTGTGTATATAAACTGGAAAAACAAAGTAGTTAAACTTGTGTTTGGTGGATTATGTCTCTGTTGGTCCAATGCTAATGGGTTTGGCAAATTGTTCTTGGGTGCTCCACACATCATCAGCTGTGCTGCTCATCCCACAAATACATGATCCTTACAAGTGTGACATCATTGTGAAGGTAAATAAACAGGCTTTCAACCATGTAGAATACAATGACCATTAGCATTGATACAACAGAGAGATAAT
>CAKAKS010000068.1:36096433-36098933 GCA_916700875.1 Sebastes aleutianus
ACGCTGTCTCAAGTATATACAGTATATATATCTATATCTATATCTATATAGATATAGATATATATTTGTGTTTCTGCTGAATGAGATCGGTGTTGATAAATATTGATCTGAAATATGAATGAATCACGTTTAACGTTCAGAGTTCAGAATGTGAGAAAATGAAGAATTGTTGCTCGTTTATATCGATAAAGTTTTATTGCATCACATTAAACTTTAGTAAATAATAAACAAGTAAATGATGTAAATGTTAATAAATCCATGTGATTTATGACAGAGGATGAATCCTGTGTTCTCGTCATATTTAGGATCTTTGATTAGTTGACAGACTGATTTCTGCCTTCAAGACTCGACTCAGGGCAGGCATGCCAAAATGTGTGTGTGTGCGTGTGTGTGCGTGTGTCTCAGGTGAAGCTTCACTCCATCTGGCTGCAGGTAAGAATCACAACTTTACATTTTAGAGCCGCTTTACTCTTTAAATGAACTCTAATATTATTATAATAATAATAATAATAATAATAATAATGAGCTTTAACATCTGACCTCAGAGCAGCTGCACTGCAACACTTCTCTTTATTAGCTTTATTCATCTTTTCCTCCTCTAAGTGCTATTAATACAAAATCATGAAGGAATTCTCCAGCAGACTGGCTCATATTCATATTCACTTATTATTTGGGTTATTGTACTTGATGTTAATATTTCACTTATTGCAGTATATATTAATATTTGCAGCCTGATGATTATTAATATTTGCAGCTTGATGATTATTAATATCTTGTAGCCTGATGATTATTAATTTGTGCAGCCTGATGATTATTAATATTTGCAGCCTGATGATTATTAATATTTGCAGCTTGATGATTATTAATATTTGCAGCTTGATGATTATTAATATGTGCAGCCTGATGATTATTAATATGTGCAGCCTGATGATTATTAATATCTTGCAGCCTGATGATTATTAATATGTGCAGCCTGATGATTATTAATATTTGCAGCTTGATGATTATTAATATTTGCAGCTTGATGATTATTAATATTTGCAGCCTGATGATTATTAATATTTGCAGCTTGATGATTATTAATATGTGCAGCCTGATGATTATTAATATGTGCAGCCTGATGATTATTAATATCTTGCAGCCTGATGATTATTATGTGCAGCCTGATGATTATTAATATCTTGCAGCCTGATGATTATTAATATTTGCAGCCTGATGATTATTAATATGTGCAGCCTGATGATTATTAATATTTGCAGCTTGATGATTATTAATATCTTGCAGCCTGATGATTATTAATTTGTGCAGCCTGATGATTATTAATATTTGCAGCTTGATGATTATTAATATCTTGCAGCCTGATGATTATTAATATCTTGCAGCCTGATGATTATTAATATGTGCAGCCTGATGATTATTAATATGTGCAGCCTGATGATTATTAATATCTTGCAGCCTGATGATTATTAATATGTGCAGCTTGATGATTATTAATATCTTGCAGCCTGATGATTATTAATATCTTGCAGCCTGATGATTATTAATATGTGCAGCTTGATGATTATTAATATCTTGCAGCCTGATGATTATTAATATGTGCAGCTTGATGATTATTAATATCTTGCAGCCTGATGATTATTAATATGTGCAGCCTGATGATTATTAATATTTGCAGCCTGATGATTATTAATATGTGCAGCCTGATGATTATTAATATGTGCAGCCTGATGATTATTAATATTTGCAGCTTGATGATTATTAATATGTGCAGCCTGATGATTATTAATATGTGCAGCCTGATGATTATTAATATTTGCAGCTTGATGATTATTAATATCTTGCAGCCTGATGATTATTAATATGTGCAGCCTGATGATTATTAATATGTGCAGCCTGATGATTATTAATATGTGCAGCCTGATGATTATTAATATGTGCAGCTTGATGATTATTAATATCTTGTAGCCTGATGATTATTAATATCTTGCAGCCTGATGATTATTAATATTTGCAGCTTGATGATTATTAATATCTTGCAGCCTGATGATTATTAATATCTTGCAGCCTGATGATTATTAATATGTGCAGCCTGATGATTTTTAATATGTGCAGCCTGATGATTATTAATATCTTGCAGCCTGATGATTATTAATATGTGCAGCCTGATGATTATTAATATCTTGCAGCCTGATGATTATTAATATTTGCAGCCTGATGATTATTAATATTTGCAGCCTGATGATTATTAATATCTTGCAGCCTGATGATTATTAATATGTGCAGCCTGATGATTATTAATATTTGCAGCTTGATGATTATTAATATTTGCAGCCTGATGATTATTAATATTTGCAGCCTGATGATTATTAATATGTGCAGCCTGATGATTATTAATATCTTGCAGCCTGATGATTATTAATATGTGCAGCCTGATGATTATTAATATCTTGCAGCCTGATGATTATTAATATTTGCAGCTTGATGATTATTAATATGTGCA
>CAKAKS010000068.1:36106433-36128933 GCA_916700875.1 Sebastes aleutianus
CTCTTGTTCAGAGTCTGTGAGGAGAGTTCTGTTCTCTTGTTCAGAGTCTGAAGAGGGTTCTGTTCTCTTGTTCAGAGTCTGAAGAGAGTTCTGTTCTCTTGTTCAGAGTCTGAGGAGGGTTCTGTTCTCTTGTTCAGAGTCTGTGAGGAGAGTTCTGTTCTCTTGTTCAGAGTCTGAAGAGGGTTCTGTTCTCTTGTTCAGAGTCTGTGAGGAGAGTTCTGTTCTCTTGTTCAGAGTCTGAAGAGGGTTCTGTTCTCTTGTTCAGAGTCTGTGAGGAGAGTTCTGTTCTCTTGTTCAGAGTCTGAGGAGGGTTCTGTTCGGTGGAACGTTCCATGTCTTCAACTACGAGTGGAGGAAGTCTGTGTTCCAGTTCAGAGAGCCGAACTCAGACGAGTCCTACGCTCTGGAGACGGACAGGGTGAGGGACACCTACTGATACTGGTACACATAGTACTTCTTGTACTGCAGGTACTTCACCTCTAACTGATGCTGGTACACATAGTACTTCTAGTACTGCAGGTACTTCACCTCTAACTGATGCTGGTACACATAGTACTTCTAGTACTGCAGGTACTTCACTGCTTCCTCTGATTCTGTTGATAGTACTTCTGACACCAGTCTCAGGTCTCCACCAGCATATATACACATATATATACACATATATACATATATATACGTATATACGTATATATATATACATATATATGTGTATATATACAGTATATATGTCTCACATGGCCAGGTGTGTGTGTATGTGTGTTTCAGGGCGGTGCCCGGGCCGTCCAGATGGTGGTTCAGGCTCGAATCATTAAATACCTGCTGTTCATCCGGCAGAGCGGCTCAGACGGACGGACGCTGATCAGGTTAGGACGGACTCCTGTTGGACATGATGTCCTGTTGGACATGATGTCCTGTTTGACATGATGTGTCCTGTTGGACATGATGTCCTGTTTGACATGATGTGTCCTGTTGGACATGATGTCCTGTTGGACATGATGTCCTGTTTGACATGATGTGTCCTGTTGGACATGATGTCCTGTTTGACATGATGTGTCCTGTTGGACATGATGTCCTGTTTGACATGATGTGTCCTGTTGGACATGATGTCCTGTTTGACATGATGTGTCCTGTTTGACATGATGTGTCCTGTTGGACATGATGTCTTGTTTGACATGATGTGTCCTGTTGGACATGATGTCCTGTTTGACATGATGTCCTGTTTGACATGATGTGTCCTGTTTGACATGATGTGTCCTGTTGGACATGATGTCCTGTTTGACATGATGTCCTGTTTGACATGATGTGTCCTGTTGGACATGATGTCCTGTTTGACATGATGTGTCCTGTTGGACATGATGTCCTGTTTGACATGATGTGTCCTGTTGGACATGATGTGTCCTGTTGGACATGATGTCCTGTTTGACATGATGTCCTGTTGGACATGATGTCCTGTTTGACATGATGTCCTGTTTGACATGATGTGTCCTGTTTGACATGATGTGTCCTGTTGGACATGATGTCCTGTTTGACATGATGTGTCCTGTTTGACATGATGTGTCCTGTTGGACATGATGTCCTGTTTGACATGATGTGTCCTGTTGGACATGATGTCCTGTTGGACATGATGTCCTGTTTGACATGATGTGTCCTGTTGGACATGATGTCCTGTTTGACATGATGTCCTGTTTGACATGATGTGTCCTGTTGGACATGATGTCCAGAGTGAAGACGATACTTCCACCAGGTAACGGGATGATCTCACATGATGGAAGACACACCTGTAACATGATAGACTGAAGCGAGACGATACATCAGAGGATCATCGTGTCCTCAGTGAAAATAACATGTTACTAAGGCCTGGGAACATGGTGATGTCACGGTGATGTCACAGTGATGTCACAGTGACGTCACCGTGACAATCCACAGCTCTTCATCACACCGTCCAATAAGAACAATAGAGTATGACTGTTTCTGTTATTTAGTCCACCCTCTGTCTCCAGTCTGTCTGTAGGACAGAAGGATCAGGACGGGGCGCTGGCGGCGGCGTTGTCCGACAGCCTCTGGTTGGCCGGCCAGGAGGTCAGCGCCACCGTCACCTTGGTGACCAAAGACTACTGCATCACACCTCACCTGGACTACAAACTGGACAACTTCACAGAGAGGGTACCTGAGTGATGTCATTAACAGAAAGGGGTACCTGAGTGATGTCATTAACAGAAAGGGGTACCTGAGTGATGTCATTAACAGAAAGGGGTACCTGAGTGATGTCATTAACAGAGATGGTACCTGAGTGATGTCATTAACAGAAAGGGGTACCTGAGTGATGTCATTAACAGAAAGGGGTACCTGAGTGATGTCATTAACAGAGATGGTACCTGAGTGATGTCATTAACAGAAAGGGGTACCTGAGTGATGTCATTAACAGAAAGGGGAACCTGAGTGATGTCATTAACAGAAAGGGGTACCTGAGTGATGTCATTAACAGAAAGGGTACCTGAGTATATATATATATATATATATATATATATATATATAAAGTATATAAAGTATATACTGTGTGTGATGCTGTCTTCCAGCTGCAGCTGTTTACGTTTCACCAGAGAGACGACGTGAGGAGCTTCCTGCTGGAGCACATTCAGTGTGTGAGTTGATCCGGTTCATGTTTCCATGTCAACCAGCAGCTGGTGGTTCACCGAGGGTTAATAAGTCGTAGTAATAATATATATATATAATAAGTAATCAGTATTTACTTGTGTTGCAGTTCAAAGAGGAGGGCAGTCATGGAGTCATCCTGTTCCTGTACAGCCTCATCTGCTCCCGGACAGTCCACAGGTAACCTTCAGGTGCAGTCAGCGCCCCCTACAGGTCGTCACATCCTGCAACCACAAAGAGTTAAACATCAGCAGACACACCTCCGACCAATCAGGTCTCTCTCTGCTGCTACAGACGATGTGATTGGATAAATAACCGTCACTGATTAACTGGTTCTGATGGAACTGAGAGAACAAACTGTTCCACAGCTCCAAGAACTCCAGAAGTTCACATCTGTAAAACTAAACTGTAAAAACCTAAGAGAACCAACCAGCTTGTCTTTCCTCACAGGCTGGAGGAGGACCTGGACTCCACCACCTCCCACCTGCTCTACCTCCGTCTGGGGAACTTCGTCTGTCGTCAGGTGAGAACTCACCTGTTGTAGGACACACTCCTGGTTCTCCTGGTGTTCCTGGTGTTCCTGGTGCTCCTAGTGCTCCTGGTTCCCCTGGTTCCCCTGGTGTTCATGGTGCTCCTGGTGTTGCTGGTTCTCCTGGTGCTCCTGGTTCCCCTGGTGTTCCTGGTTCCCCTTGTGTTCCTGGTTCTCCTGGTGTTCCTGGTGCTCCTAGTGCTCCTGGTTCCCCTGGTGTTCCTGGTGTTCCTGGTGTTCCTGGTTCTCCTGGTGTTCCTGGTTCCCCTGGTGTTCCTGGTTCCCCTGGTGCTCCTGGTTCCCCTTGTGCTCCTGGTTCCCCTGGTGTTCCTGGTTCCCCTGGTGCTCCTGGTTCCCCTGGTGTTCTTGGTTCCCCTGGTGTTCCTGGTTCCCCTGGTGCTCCTGGTTCCCCTGGTGTTCTTGGTTCTCCTGGTGTTCCTGGTTCCCCTGATGTTCTTGGTTCTCCTAGTGTTCCTGGTTCCCCTGGTGCTCCTGGTTCCCCTGGTGTTCTTGGTTCTCCTGGTGTTCCTGGTTCCCCTGGTGCTCCTGGTTCCCCTGGTGCTCCTGGTTCCCCTGTTGTTCCTGGTCTTTTGGTGTTCCTGGTTCTCCTCCAGTATCTGAGGTTCTTCACAGGTCGTGGCCCCTGCTCTGTCCCTGCAGGCCCTCGTGAACCTGCTGCTGACCGGTAAGGCCAGTCCCAACGTCTTCAACGGGACTCTGGTGTTCGGGGAGGACGGACGTCCTCTGGAGCGTCCCCTGCAGGGCGTCCTGTCCCGCAGCGATGTCGGATATTTACACTGGAGCCGCGAGCAGATGGAGCGAGGCCGCCTGCCACAGGTACTACTACTACCTAGTACTGCTACTACCTAGTACTGCTACTACCTAGTACTCCTACTACCTAGTACTGCTACTACCTAGTTCTCCTACTACCTAGTACTCCTACTACTACCTAGTACTCCTAGTACCTAGTACTGCTACTACCTAGTACTACTACTACCTAGTACTCCTACTACCTAGTACTGCTACTACCTAGTACTACTACTACCTAGTACTACTACTACCTAGTACTCCTACTATCTAGTACTCCTACTACCTAGTACTACTACTACCTAGTACTCCTACTACCTAGTACTACTACTACTACTACCTAGTACTGCTACTACCTAGTACTCCTACTACTACCTAGTACTCCTACTACCTAGTACTACTACTACCTAGTACTACTACTACTACCTAGTACTCCTACTACCTAGTAATACTACTACCTAGTACTACTACTAATACCTAGTACTACTACTACCTAGTACTACTACTACTACTATTACTACTACTACCTAGTACTACTACTACTACCTAGTACTCCTACCTAGTACTACTACTACTATCTAGTACTACTACTACTACTATCTAGTACTACTACCTAGTACTCCTACTACCTAGTACTCCTACTACCTAGTACTACTACTACTACCTAGTACTCCTACTATCTAGTACTCCTACTACCTAGTACTACTACTACCTAGTACTCCTACTACCTAGTACTACTACTACTACCTAGTACTGCTACTACCTAGTACTCCTACTACCTAGTACTCCTACTACCTAGTACTACTACTACCTAGTACTACTACTACTACTACCTAGTTCTCCTACTACCTAGTACTACTACTACCTAGTACTACTACTAATACCTAGTACTACTACTACCTAGTACTACTACTACTACTATCTAGTATTACTACTACTACCTAGTACTACTACTACTATCTAGTATTACTACTACTACCTAGTACTACTACTACTACCTAGTACTCCTACCTAGTACTACTACTACTATCTAGTACTACTACTACTACCTAGTACTCCTACCTAGTACTACTACTACCTAGTACTACTACTACTATCTAGTAGTACTACTACCTAGTACTCCTACCTAGTACTACTACTACTACCTAGTACTACTACTACTATCTAGTACTACTACTACTACCTAGAACTCCTACCTAGTACTACTACCTAGTACTACTACTACCTAGTAGTACTACTACATAGCACTCCTACTACCTAGTACTACTACTACCTAGTACTATTACTATCTAGTACTACTACTACCTAGTACTACTACTACTACCTAGTACTGCTACTACCTAGTACTCCTACTACTACCTAGTACTACTACTACCTAGTACTACTACTACTACCTAGTACTCCTACTACCTAGTACTACTACTACTATTTAGTATTACTACTACTACCTAGTACTACTACTACTACTACTATCTAGTATTACTACTATTACCTAGTACTACTACTACTACCTAGTACTCCTACCTAGTACTACTACTACTACTATCTAGTACTACTACTACTACTATCTAGTACTACTACTACTATCTAGTACTACTACTACTATCTAGTACTACTACTACTACCTAGTACTCCTACCTAGTACTACTACTACCTAGTTCTCCTACTACCTAGTACTCCTACTACCTAGTACTACTACTACCTAGTACTACTACTACTACTGCCTAGTACTGCTACTACCTAGTACTCCTACTACTACTTAGTACTACTACTACCTAGTACTCCTACTACCTAGTACTACTACTACTACCTAGTACTCCTACTACCTAGTACTACTACTACCTAGTACTACTACTAATACCTAGTACTACTACTACCTAGTACTACTACTATCTAGTATTACTACTACTACCTAGTACTACTACTACTACTACTACTATCTAGTATTACTACTACTACCTAGTACTACTACTACTACCTAGTACTCCTACCTAGTACTACTACTACTATCTAGTACTACTACTACTACCTAGTACTACTACTACTACTACCTAGTACTATTACTACTATCTAGTACTACTACTACCTAGTACTACTATCTAGTACTACTACTACCTAGTACTAGTACTACCTAGTACTACTATCTAGTACTCCTACTACCTAGTACTACTACTACTACCTAGTACTACTACTACCTAGTACTACTACTACCTAGTACTATTACTACCTAGTACTACTACTATCTAGTACTACTACTACCTAGTACTACTATCTAGTACTACTACTACCTAGTACTATTACTACCAAGTACTACTACTACCTAGTACTGCTATTGTAGTACTGATAGTACTGTAGTACTGATGGTCTAGTCTGTCCTCAGAGTGTCCCCTGTCTGTCCTCAGGTGGGTAGCCGTCTGAAGACGCCCCGGTACCCGGTGTGGCTCTGCTGTATCAACGGCAGCTTCTCGGTGTTGTTCAGCCTGAACCGCTCGCTGCTCTCTGATTGGAGGACGGAACATCTGTTCCAGCTGCACTACCTCAACGGACAGGAACCCCAGAGGACCACGACCAAGCTGACCGTAGGTGAGGACCACGACCACGCTGACCGTAGGTGAGGACCACGACCACGCTGACCGTAGGTGAGGACCACGACCACGCTGACCGTAGATGAGGACCACGACCAAGCTGACCGTAGGTGAGGACCACGACCACGCTGACCGTAGGTGAGGACCACGACCACGCTGACCGTAGGTGAGGACCACGACCACGCTGACCGTAGGTGAGGACCACGACCAAGCTGACCGTAGGTGAGGACCACGACCAAGCTGACCGTAGATGAGGACCGGGTCCCACTGGGTCCCACTGGGTCTTAATGGGTCTGACTGGGTCCCACTGGGTTCCACTGGGTCTCACTGGGTCTGACTGGGTCCTACTGGGTCCCATTGGGTCCCACTGGGTCCCATTGGGTCTCAATGGGTCTGACTGGGTCCTACTGGGTCCGACTGGGTCCGACTGGGTCCGACTGGGTCCTGGTCCGACTGGGTTCTACTAGGTCCTACTGGGTCCAACTGGGTTCTACTAGGTCCTACTGAGTTCTACCGGGTCCTACTGGGTTCTACTAGGTCCTACCGGGTCCTACTGAGTTCTACTGGGTCCTACTGGGTTCTACTGGGTCCTACTGGGTCCTACTAGGTTCTACTGGGTCCTACTGGGTCCTACTGGGTCCGGGTCTGCGTCGGTGCCTGATGGGGTCTAACCCTCCGTCTGTTTGCAGATACTCACTCTCACCACTGGGAGATGTCCCGCGGTCCCTCAGACGGAGACCCGGAAAAGAGGTTCCCCTCGCTGGAGATGACCATCAGGACCAAGTGGGACGGAGCCGCTGTAGACTGGAGCGGTACCGCCCCCTTCTACTGAGGACCCACAGACCTGCAGGACTACAGCTGGACCTGATCCAGACCGGGTCCCTCAGAAGGTCCTGATTAATTGTGTTTAACATGTAACCAGTAAACAATAAACAGAGACTCGGTTCTGATGGTCCAGGTCCAACTTTATTATGATGTCATGAAGCAGATCTCAGATCTCTGGTAGAACATGCAGCCGTAGAAGCTAACGTTAGCTAACATAGCTGACTCAGGGCTAACCGCTAACGTTAGCTAAACATAGCTGACTCAGGGCTAACCGCTAACGTTAGCTAACATAGCTGACTCAGGGCTAACCGCTAACATTAGCTAACATAGCTGACTCAGGGCTAACCGCTAACGTTAGCTAACATAGCTGACTCAGGGCTAACCGCTAACGTTAGCTAACATAGCTGACTCAGGGCTAACCGCTAACGTTAGCTAACATAGCTGACTCAGGGCTAACCGCTAATGTTAGCTAAAATAGCTGACTCAGGGCTAACCGCTAACGTTAGCTAAACATAGCTGACTCAGGGCTAACCGCTAACATAGCTGACTCAGGGCTAACCGCTAACGTTAGCTAACATAGCTGACTGAGGGCTAACCGCTAACTTTAGCTAACATAGCTGACTCAGGGCTAACTGCTAACGTTAGCTAACATAGCTGCCTCAGGGCTAACCGCTAACGTTAGCTAACATAGCTGACTGAGGGCTAACCGCTAACTTTAGCTAACATAGCTGCCTCAGGGCTAACCGCTAACGTTAGCTAACATAGCTGACTCAGGGCTAACCGCTAACGTTAGCTAACATAGCTGACTCAGGGCTAACCGCTAATGTTAGCTAAAATAGCTGACTCAGGGCTAACCGCTAACGTTAGCTAAACATAGCTGACTCAGGGCTAACCGCTAACGTTAGCTAACATAGCTGACTGAGGGCTAACCGCTAACTTTAGCTAACATAGCTGACTCAGGGCTAACCGCTAACGTTACCTAGCAACCAGCAACATGCTATTGAACAGAGAGCCGTCAGGGGTCTGAGCTGGATCCACCTCGGTCTACTAGAGAGTCCCAGAGAACAACCTGGATCCAGGTTTCAGTCCAACTGGATTCTGGTCCCTCTGGGAGACTCCGTTATGATGCAGGACTCGTCCGTCCCCCCTGCTGGTGAAGAAAACCATCAGCACCAAAACAACGTCCACGTTTGTGTCCTGGGTTTCAGTCTCAGGTCCGGGTCCAGAGGTCCAGATCCAGAGGTCCGGGACCAGAGGTCCGGATCCAGAGGTCCGGGTCCAGAGGTCCGGGTCCAGAGGTCCCGGTCCAGAGGTCCCGGTCCAGAGGTCCCGGTCCAGAGGTCCCGGTCTCTAAACCATCCCGCTCCACTGTAACGAGGTGTACAGGACTCGTCCGTCCGTCCCCGGCGAGCAGAGCAGGACGGTCTTCTTCACGTTGGACCCCAGACGAGCCACGGCGAGGACGTCCAGCAGACAGACGGACTGGTCCAGAGACAGACAGACGCCGATGAAGTGGGCGTGGAAACGAAGAGGATCACCTGAAGAAGATGAAGAGAGACGCCGTCAGTAGCAGCAGCAACAACAGTAGCAGCAGCAACAACAGTAGCAGCAGCAACAACAGTAGCAGAAGCACTAACAGCAGCAGCAGCAGCAACAGTAGCAGCAGCAACAACAGTAGCAGCAGCACTGACAGTAGCAGCAGCAACAACAGTAGCAGCAGCACTAACAGTAGCAGCAGCAACAACAGTAGCAGCAGCACTGACAGTAGCAGCAGCAACAACAGTAGCAGCAGCACTAACAGTAGCAGCAGCAGCAACAGTAGCAGCAGCAGCAACAGTAGCAGCAGCACTAACAGTAGCAGCAGCAACAACAGTAGCAGCAGCACTAACAGTAGCAGCAGCAGCAACAGTAGCAGCAGCACTAACAGTAGTAGCAGCAGCACTAACAGTAGCAGCAGCAGCAACAGTAGCAGCAGCAACAACAGTAGCAGCAACACTAACAGTAGCAGCAGCAACAACAGTAGCAGCAGCAGCAACAGTAGCAGCAGCAACAACAGTAGCAGCAGCACTAACAGTAGCAGCAGCAACAACAGTAGCAGCAGCACTAACAGTAGCAGCAGCAACAGTAGCAGCAGCACTAACAGTAGCAGCAGCACTAACAGTAGCAGCAGCACTAACAGTAGCAGCAGCAGCAACAGTAGCAGCAACAGCAACAGCAACAGTAGCAACAGCAACAGTAGCAGCAGCAACAACAGTAGCAGCAACAGCAACAGTAGCAACAGCAACAGCAGCAGCAACAGTAGAAGCAGCAGCAACGGTAGCAGCAGCAGCAACAGTGACTGACCTGGATACACCAGGAAGTCTCCTCCGAACTTCCCGGCTGAGGTGAGGTAGAAGCCCCGCCCCCTCAGGTCTCTGAACACCTGGTACCTGGCCCCGTCGCAGCTCAGCTCGTCCCGCCCTCTCATTGGCCGCTCGGCCCGCAGGAAGGCCCGGGCCTCGGGACAGTAGGACAGCCCGGCCCTCGCCGTGCTCAGCTGGACCGCCAGCGCCGAGCGAGGGAAGGTAAAGCTCCGGTCCAGGGCCTCCACGCGGCTCCGCAGGGCCTCGTCTCCGGGCCCGGCTCCAGACTCTGAGAGGACCACAACCAGAACCGTGAGACTCCACGCAGGTACGGACAGAGTGATGACATCATAGTGACTCCTTCTCACCTGTGCGTGATGACGTCATGGCTCGGAGCAGCGCTGACTTCCTGTCCTCCAAAGCGAGGACGCTCTGCTCCTCATAGCTCCTCTGCTGCTCCTCCTGGTGCTGCTGCACCTGGCGTTCAGTCAGCAGCGTCTCCTCGGCGGTGGCTACGGCGTGGTGTTCAGTCAGCAGCGTCTCCTCGGCGGTGGCTACGGCGTGGTGTTCAGTCAGCAGCGTCTCCTCCTCCGGCAGCAGCAGCAGCGGGCGGCCCAGGCGGACGTTCTGGCGGGGGGTTCGGGGCAGTGAACCCAGCAGGGCTCCCACCAGACCCTCAGACCTCACCGACCGCAGGTCCTCCACCCTCCACAGCAGGGGGGCCGAGTCACACAGACTGACCCCCACGGCGTGAGACCGGGACGGAGACCGGGACGGAGACCGGGACGGAGACGAGTCCTCGTCCATCACCTCAGTCTGCAGCCAACAGACAGAAGATCAATCAAACTGATCAGCTGATCAGACACTGTAGGGATGGTTATGAGTTACCATAGCAACCATTAGTGGAGTCATTGATTAATCCATCAGCAGAGAATATGAATGATCAATTGTTTTCATTGTTTATAGTCATTCCCAGTATATATATATATAGATATATATATAGATATATATATAGATATATATATATATATATAAATAAATATAAATACAGAATATCACAGATCAGATCAGATCAGCCTGTTGGACTCTCTGACCAGCAGCTGATCTCTGTTCACATGAAGACCTTTAATCAACCTTTAATGAAGCTTCAGCTGGACATCACTACTGACACTAGTCTCCACTTACCAGCCAGGTGACCAGGTGACCAGGTGACCGGGTCAGAGGTCAGAGGTCAGTAACCAGGTGACCAGCTGCTCTGAGTGTTCCTCTCTCGCGCTGCCGTAAAGTGTCCCGGATGTAGTTTAAACTAATGTCCCGGTAATGTCCCGGGTTGATGTCCCGGGTTGGTGTCCCGGTGGTGTCCCGGTAGTGTCCCGGGTTGATGTCCCGGTGGTGTCCCGGTAGTGTCCCGGTGATGTCCCGGTAGTGTCCCGGTAGTGTCCCGGTAGTGTCCCGGGTTGATGTCCCGGTGATGTCCCGGTGATGTCCCGGTGGTGTCCCGGTAGTGTCCCGGGTTGATGTCCCGGTAGTGTCCCGGTGGTGTCCCGGTAGTGTCCCGGTAGTGTCCCGGTAGTGTCCCGGTAGTGTCCCGGGTTGATGTCCCGGTGATGTCCCGGTGGTGTCCCGGTAGTGTCCCGGTAGTGTCCCGGGTTGATGTCCCGGTGATGTCCCGGTGGTGTCCCGGTGGTGTCCCGGTAGTGTCCCGGGTTGATGTCCCGGTGATGTCCCGGTGGTGTCCCGGTAGTGTCCCGGGTTGATGTCCCGGTGGTGTCCCGGTAGTGTCCCGGTGGTGTCCCGGTAATGTCCCGGGTTGATGTCCCGGTAGTGTCCCGGTAATGTCCCGGGTTGATGTCCCGGGTTGATGTCCCGGTGATGTCCCGGTAGTGTCCCGGGTTGATGTCCCGGTGGTGTCCCGGTAATGTCCCGGTGGTGTCCCGGTAATGTCCCGGGTTGATGTCCCGGTAGTGTCCCGGTAATGTCCCGGTAGTGTCCCGGTAATGTCCCGGTAATGTCCCGGTGGTGTCCCGGTAATGTCCCGGGTTGATGTCCCGGTAGTGTCCCGGTAATGTCCCGGTAGTGTCCCGGTAATGTCCCGGTAGTGTCCCGGTAGTGTCCCGGTAATGTCCCGGTAGTGTCCCGGTAATGTCCCGGTAGTGTCCCGGTAGTGTCCCGGTGGTGTCCCGGTAGTGTCCCGGTAGTGTCCCGGTGGTGTCCCGGGTTGATGTCCCGGTGGTGTCCCGGTAATGTCCCGGGTTGATGTCCCGGTGGTGTCCCGGTGGTGTCCCGGTAGTGTCCCGGTGGTGTCCCGGGTTGATGTCCCGGTGGTGTCCCGGTAGTGTCCCGGTAGTGTCCCGGTGGTGTCCCGGGTTGATGTCCCGGTGGTGTCCCGGTGGTGTCCCGGTAATGTCCCGGGTTGATGTCCCGGTGGTGTCCCGGTAGTGTCCCGGTAGTGTCCCGGTAGTGTCCCGGTGGTGTCCCGGTAGTGTCCCGGTAGTGTCCCGGTAATGTCCCGGTAGTGTCCCGGTAGTGTCCCGGTAGTGTCCCGGTAATGTCCCGGTAGTGTCCCGGTGGTGTCCCGGGTTGATGTCCCGGGTTGGTGTCCCGGTGGTGTCCCGGTAGTGTCCCGGTAATGTCCCGGGTTGATGTCCCGGTGGTGTCCCGGTAATGTCCCGGGTTGATGTCCCGGTAGTGTCCCGGTAGTGTCCCGGTGGTGTCCCGGTGGTGTCCCGGTGGTGTCCCGGTGGTGTCCCGGTAATGTCCCGGGTTGATGTTGTTGAAGAGAAGCCGCTCCGCTCTGTGAGCTAACGCTGCTATCATGCTATCATGCTATCATGCTAACAGAGGAGGTGTTCTATATCTACACCGTCCCGTCCCAGCGGGGCGGGACGGTGTGACGCAGGCCGCGGACACGCGCTCCGCTCACTCTAACCGCCCCAGAACCAAGAACGAGCGCCCACACACACACACACACACACACACACACACACACACAAAGAGACACGTCAGTTAAACCGACCAATCACCTTCTTCATCCTCAGGTTACTGGAGGAACGACTGGGTCCGTCACTTCCGGTGAGATACCGGAAGTAGCAGTGAGCTAGTTAGTCCCATAGAGGCTAATAGAGGCTGATAGAGGCTAATAGAGACTAATAGAGGCTGATAGAGGCTAATAGAGACTAATAGAGGCTGATAGAGGCTAATAGAGACTAATAGAGGCTGATAGAGGCTAATAGAGACTAATAGAGGCTGATAGAGGCTAATAGAGACTAATAGAGGCTGATAGAGACTAATAGAGGTTAATAGAGGCTAATAGAGGCTAATAGAGGCTGATAGAGGCTAATAGAGACTAATAGAGGCTGATAGAGGCTAATAGAGGCTGATAGAGGCTAATAGAGACTAATAGAGGCTGATAGAGACTAATAGAGGTTAATAGAGGCTAATAGAGACTAATAGAGGCTGATAGAGACTAATAGAGGCTAATAGAGGCTAATAGAGACTAGTAGAGGCTGATAGAGGCTGATAGAGACTAGTAGAGGCTGATAGAGGCTAATAGAGGCTGATAGAGGCTAATAGAGGCTAATAGAGGCTGATAGAGACTAATAGAGGCTAATAGAGGCTAATAGAGACTAGTAGAGGCTGATAGAGGCTGATAGAGACTAGTAGAGGCTGATAGAGGCTAATAGAGGCTGATAGAGGCTAATAGAGGCTGATAGAGGCTGATAGAGGCTAATAGAGGCTGATAGAGGCTAATAGAGGCTGATAGAGGCTGATAGAGACTAATAGAGGCTAATAGAGGCTGATAGAGACTAGTAGAGGCTGATAGAGGCTAATAGAGGCTAATAGAGGCTGATAGAGGCTAATAGAGGCTAATAGAGACTAGTAGAGGCTGATAGAGGCTGATAGAGACTAGTAGAGGCTGATAGAGGCTAATAGAGGCTGATAGAGACTAGTAGAGGCTGATAGAGGCTAATAGAGGCTGATAGAGGCTGATAGAGGCTAATAGAGGCTGATAGAGGCTGATAGAGACTAATAGAGGCTAATAGAGGCTGATAGAGACTAGTAGAGGCTGATAGAGGCTAATAGAGGCTAATAGAGGCTGATAGAGGCTAATAGAGGCTAATAGAGGCTGATAGAGACTAGTAGAGGCTGATAGAGGCTGATAGAGACTAATAGAGACTAGTAGAGGCTGATAGAGGCTAATAGAGGCTGATAGAGGCTAATAGAGGCTGATAGAGGCTGATAGAGGCTGATAGAGGCTAATAGAGGCTGACAGAGGCTAATAGAGGCTGACAGAGGCTAATAGAGGCTGATAGAGGCTAATAGAGACTAATAGAGGCTGATAGAGGCTAATAGAGGCTAATAGAGGCTGATAGAGGCTAATAGAGGCTAATAGAGACTAGTAGAGGCTGATAGAGGCTGATAGAGACTAGTAGAGGCTGATAGAGGCTAATAGAGGCTGATAGAGACTAGTAGAGGCTGATAGAGGCTAATAGAGGCTGATAGAGGCTGATAGAGGCTAACAGAGGCTGATAGAGGCTGATAGAGGCTAATAGAGGCTAATAGAGGCTGATAGAGGCTAATAGAGGCTGATAGAGGCTAATAGAGGCTAATAGAGGCTGATAGAGGCTAATAGAGGCTAATAGAGGCTGATAGAGACTAGTAGAGGCTGATAGAGGCTGATAGAGACTAATAGAGACTAGTAGAGGCTGATAGAGGCTAATAGAGGCTGATAGAGGCTGATAGAGGCTAATAGAGGCTGATAGAGGCTGATAGAGGCTAATAGAGGCTGATAGAGGCTAATAGAGGCTGATAGAGGCTGATAGAGACTAATAGAGGCTAATAGAGGCTGATAGAGACTAGTAGAGGCTGATAGAGGCTAATAGAGGCTAATAGAGGCTGATAGAGGCTAATAGAGGCTAATAGAGACTAGTAGAGGCTGATAGAGGCTGATAGAGACTAGTAGAGGCTGATAGAGGCTAATAGAGGCTGATAGAGACTAGTAGAGGCTGATAGAGGCTAATAGAGGCTGATAGAGGCTGATAGAGGCTAATAGAGGCTGATAGAGGCTGATAGAGACTAATAGAGGCTAATAGAGGCTGATAGAGACTAGTAGAGGCTGATAGAGGCTAATAGAGGCTAATAGAGGCTGATAGAGGCTAATAGAGGCTAATAGAGGCTGATAGAGGCTAATAGAGACTAATAGAGGCTGATAGAGGCTAATAGAGGCTGATAGAGGCTAATAGAGACTAATAGAGGCTGATAGAGACTAATAGAGACTAGTAGAGGCTGATAGAGGCTGATAGAGACTAGTAGAGGCTGATAGAGGCTAATAGAGGCTGATAGAGGCTAATAGAGGCTAATAGAGGCTGATAGAGACTAATAGAGGCTAATAGAGGCTAATAGAGACTAGTAGAGGCTGATAGAGGCTGATAGAGACTAGTAGAGGCTGATAGAGGCTAATAGAGGCTAATAGAGGCTGATAGAGGCTAATAGAGGCTAATAGAGACTAGTAGAGGCTGATAGAGGCTGATAGAGACTAGTAGAGGCTGATAGAGGCTAATAGAGGCTGATAGAGACTAGTAGAGGCTGATAGAGGCTAATAGAGGCTGATAGAGGCTGATAGAGGCTAATAGAGGCTGATAGAGGCTGATAGAGACTAATAGAGGCTAATAGAGGCTGATAGAGACTAGTAGAGGCTGATAGAGGCTAATAGAGGCTAATAGAGGCTGATAGAGACTAGTAGAGGCTGATAGAGGCTGATAGAGACTAATAGAGACTAGTAGAGGCTGATAGAGGCTAATAGAGGCTGATAGAGGCTGATAGAGGCTGATAGAGGCTAATAGAGGCTGATAGAGGCTGATAGAGACTAATAGAGGCTAATAGAGGCTGATAGAGACTAGTAGAGGCTGATAGAGGCTAATAGAGGCTAATAGAGGCTGATAGAGACTAGTAGAGGCTGATAGAGGCTGATAGAGACTAATAGAGACTAGTAGAGGCTGATAGAGGCTAATAGAGGCTGATAGAGGCTGATAGAGGCTGATAGAGGCTAATAGAGGCTGATAGAGGCTAATAGAGGCTGATAGAGGCTGATAGAGACTAATAGAGGCTAATAGAGGCTGATAGAGACTAGTAGAGGCTGATAGAGGCTAATAGAGGCTAATAGAGGCTGATAGAGGCTAATAGAGGCTAATAGAGACTAGTAGAGGCTGATAGAGGCTGATAGAGACTAGTAGAGGCTGATAGAGGCTAATAGAGGCTGATAGAGACTAGTAGAGGCTGATAGAGGCTAATAGAGGCTGATAGAGGCTGATAGAGGCTAATAGAGGCTGATAGAGGCTGATAGAGACTAGTAGAGGCTGATAGAGGCTAATAGAGGCTAATAGAGGCTGATAGAGGCTAATAGAGGCTAATAGAGGCTGATAGAGACTAGTAGAGGCTGATAGAGGCTGATAGAGACTAATAGAGACTGATAGAGGCTGATAGAGACTAGTAGAGGCTGATAGAGGCTAATAGAGGCTGATAGAGACTAGTAGAGGCTGATAGAGACTAATAGAGACTAATAGAGGCTGATAGAGACTAATAGAGGCTGATAGAGGCTAATAGAGGCTGATAGAGACTAATAGAGGCTGATAGAGACTAGTAGAGACTGATAGAGGCTAATAGAGGCTGATAGAGGCTGATAGAGACTAGTAGAGGCTGATAGAGGCTAATAGAGGCTGATAGAGGCTGATAGAGACTAATAGACTAATAGAGGCTGATAGAGGCTAATAGAGGCTGATAGAGACTGATAGAGGCTAATAGAGGCTGATAGACTAATAGAGACTAATAGAGGCTGATAGAGGCTAATAGAGGCTAATAGAGGCTGATAGAGGCTAATAGAGGCTGATAGACTAATAGAGACTAATAGAGGCTGATAGAGACTAATAGAGGCTGATAGAGGCTAATAGAGGCTGATAGAGACTAATAGAGGCTGATAGACTAATAGAGGCTGATAGACTAGTAGAGACTAATAGAGGCTGATAGAGACTAATAGAGGCTGATAGAGACTAGTAGAGACTAATAGAGGCTGATAGAGACTAATATAAGCTAATAGAGGCTAATAGAAGCTAATAGAGGCTAATACAGGCTAATAGAAGCTAATAGAGGCTAATACAGACTAATAGAGGCTAATAGAGGCTGATAGAGGCTGATAGAAGCTAATAGAGGCTGATAGAGGCTAATGGAGGCTAATAGAGACTAATAGAGGCTGATAGAGACTAATAGAAGCTGATAGAGACTAATAGAGGCTAATAGAGGCTGATAGAGGCTAATAGAGGCTAATAGAAGCTAATAGAGGCTGATAGACTAATAGAGGCTAATAGAGGCTGATAGACTAATAGAGGCTGATAGAAGCTAATAGAGGCTGATAGAGGCTAATAGAGGCTGATAGAGGCTAATAGAAGCTAATAGAGGCTGATAGAGGCTAATAGAGGCTGATAGAGACTAATAGAGGTTAATAGAGGCTGATAGAAGCTAATAGAGGCTGATAGAGGCTAATAGAGGCTGATAGAGACTAATAGAGGCTAATAGAGGCTAATAGAAGCTAATAGAGGCTAATAGAAGCTGATAGAGGCTGATAGAGACTAATAGAGGCTGATAGAGACTAATAGAGGCTGATAGAGACTAATAGAGGCTAATAGTTTGATCTGGAGGATTATAGAACTTTAATATTTATACTTGCAGTGACTTGGAGAGCTCCATGAATTGATAAATCAGGGGTTTAAATCAACACATCCTGCTTTCATTTCAAAATAAAAGCCCTCAAGTGTTTTTTTTCTGTAGACAGAATTCCTTCATTTGTTAACACAAGGCTTTTATTCTGAAATATGTGCCGGACAGTGTTGTAGAACATGCAGTGACTTGGAGAGCTCCATGAATGAATATAGTACGGAGTTTTAATTGTGGATTATTACTATTATTTACTAATTACTACACGTTCCTGAACCTTTCTCTGTCTAAACTAAATATAAATCACATTTATCATGAAGTTAAACGGACATTAAAAGGCAAACTATGTAGAAAGAAAGAGCTGACAGCAGCAGCAGACACGCAGCTAGTGTAAACACCCGACGGGTGTATCACGCAGACGCCACGCAGCCGCCACGCAGCCGCCATGCGCACCTCACGTTCCATGTGTCCCAGGGCTCACAAAATAAAAATATAGATTTTCTCTTTGTGTGGTCTCTCAAGCCCCTCGCATTAATATCACAAGTCAAAACTACTTCATTGTGACCGTCTACCACATCCTGTCATGTGACCAACGTGAGGACTCTATTCGCTGATGAAGAACATGAGATGTGGTTGAAAGCTCCAGATAAAGCCAGTAAGTGGACCTCCGGTGTGAATGCTTTTACTTTGTACACCGCCACACGTGGACTTCCTGTGTTGAAGAGAAGTGACGGACAGTTGACGGAGAACCGGAGGTCCCTGAACGTCTCATGAAGACAACTCTGGACACACAGTTTATTAGTTTCATACAGGCTTTTATTTTGAAAAGAACACTGGCAAAGGCTTCAGCATCTGTACAGATGTTGCATAGCAACAGGGCTTCTCTCTCACACTCTCACACACACACACACACACACACACACACACACACACACACACACACACACACACACACACACGGTGTGTTAAAGGACCATCTCAACATGTGGGACTGTTCCTTTGAAGTCTGTGAATGTTTCTACACTCTGCCGTCATCACACAACTACATCTCCCACAATGCCTTTGGGCAGAGGAATGAACTGATGCTCTGAGCAACAAGCACACAAGCCCCGCCCCTTCACCTGTCAGGTAATGAAACAGATGAACACCCCCCCCCTCTCTGTGTGTGTGTGTGTGTGTGTGTGTGTGTGTGTGTGGGGGCGTTGGGGGCGTGGCCTGTAGCTCAGCGGCACCTCCTACTGTCCCACCTGCAGCTCCTCCAGCTCCTTCAGCAGCTGATCCTCCTTCTGCACCTTGTCCAGCTGAGCAAAACAAACACACCTGTTAGATCCACACCTGATCACTGATCAGCACTGATGAGGTCATCATGAGGTCATGCTGTTAGCTGGAGGCTAATGCTAGCAGTGGGCTAACATTAGCTGGAGGCTAACACTAGCAGTGGGCTAACATTAGCTGGAGGCTAACACTAGCAGTGGGCTAACATTAGCTGGAGGCTAACACTAGCAGTGGGCTAACATTAGCTGGAGGCTAACGCTAGCAGTAGGCTAACATTAGCTGGAGGCTAACACTAGCAGTGGGCTAACATTAGCTGGAGGCTAACGCTAGCAGTGGGCTAACATTAGCTGGAGGCTAACGCTAGCAGTAGGCTAACATTAGCTGGAGGCTAACGCTAGCAGTGGGCTAACATTAGCTGGAGGCTAACGCTAGCAGTGGGCTAACATTAGCTGGAGGCTAACGCTAGCAGTGGGCTAACATTAGCTGGAGGCTAACACTAGCAGTGGGCTAACATTAGCTGGAGGCTAACGCTAGCAGTGGGCTAACATTAGCTGGAGGCTAACGCTAGCAGTGGGCTAACATTAGCTGGAGGCTAACGCTAGCAGTGGGCTAACATTAGCTGGAGGCTAACACTAGCAGTGGGCTAACATTAGCTGGAGGCTAACGCTAGCAGTGGGCTAAAGCTCCACATCTAAATGTCCTCTGTGTTGTTGTCTGAATCCAGATCTCAGACATTAGAGATGAGTAACTGTGATTGGAGCTCTAGAGCTACAATATCAGAGAAGCGTTTCAGAGACGGAGAGAAATGATGCTAATATTTAGCCTTCTGCTAACAGCAGCTAACGTGAGCCGTTAGCTGCTGTTAGCAGAAGGCTAAATATTAGCATCATTTCCTCTCCGTCTCTGAAACGCTTCTCTGATGTTGTCCGTCTCTCTTTGTGACTGACTTTACTGAAGGATAGTTAACTAGAGACATCCACAGATTTATACGCCCTCAGTTTATCTTTACAGCGCTGCCGTTGGCCTCCATATATATCTATATCTATATCTATATCTATATCTATATCTATATCCGGTATAGTGTATATATGTGTGTATTGTGAGTATTGGATGGCTGTGGAACATCACCTGGTTCTTCTGCAGAACTCTTCCAGACGCCTGCTGATCCTTCAGCTCCTCGATGGCTTTAAGTTTCTGAAAGACACAAACGCATCACTGACAGGCCGACCAATCACAGCTCAGAACACAGTCTCCCTACACACTCTGACCAATCACAGCTCAGAACAAGTCTCCCTACACACTCTGACCAATCACAGCTCAGAACACAGTCTCCCTACACACTCTGACCAATCACAGCTCAGAACACAGTCTCCCTACACACTCTGACCAATCACAGCTCAGAACAAGTCTCCCTACACACTCTGTTACTATAATACTTATTATTATTATCATCAGTAATAATGACTCATCTTCACCTTCTTCACGTTTTTGATCTTCTTGTCAGTCTCCGGGTCGCCACTGCTCGGCTCTGATTGGCTGTTGCTGACGGGGGCGGGGTCAGACGGAGGTTCAGCTTCAGGCTTCGTCTCCTGATGAATAACTGTTATTATTATTACTGATCATTAATACACTTTATCATGCAAACGTCTCTGAATAGAACCCAAAAACATTATTCTGACAGCCCTCTGATTGGCTCCCATCAGGTCACCTGGTCCTAAGTGGAGCCTCTGATTGGCTCCCATCAGGTCACCTGGTCCTAAGTGGAGCCTCTGATTGGCTCCCATCAGGTCACCTGGTCCTAAGTGGAGCCTCTGATTGGCTCCCATCAGGTCACCTGGTCTTAACTGGGGCCTAAAATTGGCTCCCATCAGGTCACCATCAGGTCACCTGGTCCTAAGTGGAGCCTCTGATTGGCTCCCATCAGGTCACCTGGTCCTAAGTGGAGCCTCTGATTGGCTCACCTGGTCCTCACCTGTTTAGCAGCCTTCTTGGCCTCCCGTTTCTTCTGGTTCTTCAGGGCCGCCTTGGACAGACTCTTCTCTCCTGGACGCTGGTTCTGAGGCGGCTCCTCTTCGTGCTGACGGATACAAACAGAAACAGGAAGAGTTCATCTCATTACTATTGGTTGTTAGTCTGAACTGTGAGACAGTGATGGGTCGTTTCTTCCTGAGATGCATCCTGGGAGTTGTAGTTGGTAGTGGCCTGTGTGTGATGGACCGTTTCCTCACCAGTTTGGAGCTGGCCGTGGCCGGCAGGTGTCTCATTGCAGGTGGGCGGTACGCTTGTGTGGGCGTGGCCTCTGTGGTCCCCAACTCGCTGGGCGCCGCCTGGTACTTGACGGCGCGCTCTGGGAAGCTGCCTTCAGGGAACGACTGCCAGCGGACCTCCCACAGCTGCGACCCGGCGGCGGCGTCCTGTTTGAGCAGCACGGAGCCGGTGTAGTGCCAGATCTTGTAACCGTTACTGACCCGCAGCCGGGGAGAACACGTCGCCGTGACGACGTGCTCGCCGTCAGGACACCAGGCGAAATGTGTGGCGTCTGGCGCCTGAGGTTTGGACACCTGGGTAGACAGACAGGTTAGAACCAGGAGGTCTGGTAGCTCTGTTCCACTTCCTGTCACCTGACCCTGCGTACACAACGCCGTAACGTCGCTTTAATGTTTGTTCTTCTTCACCTGTTTGTACTTCTTGGCGTCCCAGACCTCCATCTGACCCCGCAGGTTCCCGAAGCCGGCCAGGACCAGGATGTGACCCTGAGGACTGAAACCGGGAGACCGTCAGGACCCAAACCTCTAGTAGACGTCAGAGGAACCGCGGCTCCGAGGCACCGGGAACCCGGATGTGTTCTCACCTGTAGTGGGCGGCGTTTCGTGGTCCGGTTCCAAAGTCGAACACCGGGTCACACTTGAGGTTGTAGACGGTGGCTTTGGCCGGCATGAAGCCGTACACCACACAGAACTCGGCCGAGCTGGGACTCCACGCCACGTCGTAGATCGGACCGTTCTTTTCTGGTTCACAGGAGACAAAGACGGAGTCCTGATGGTCAGATTATTACTATAATCCCACGAGTATTAATCTGGATTATACTACAGAGTACTACATCATGTTAGATTATTACTATAATCCCACTAGTATTAATCTGGATTATACTACAGAGTACTACATGTTAGATTGTTACTGTAATCCCACGAGTATTAATCTGGATTATACTACAGAGTACTACATCATGTTAGATTGTTACTGTAATCCCACGAGTATTAATGTGGATTATACTACAGAGTACTACATCATGTTAGATTGTTACTGTAATCCCACGAGTATTAATCAGGGTTATACTACAGAGTACTACATCATGTTAGATTGTTACTGTAATCCCACGAGTATTAATGTGGATTATACTACAGAGTACTACATCATGTTAGATTGTTACTGTAATCCCACGAGTATTAATCTGGATTATACTACAGAGTACTACATCATGTTAGATTGTTACTATAATCCCACGAGTATTAATGTGGATTATACTACAGAGTACTACATCATGTTAGATTGTTACTATAATCCCACGAGTATTAATCTGGATTATACTACAGAGTACTACATCATGTTAGATTATTACTATAATCCCACTAGTATTAATCTGGATTATACTACAGAGTACTACATCATGTTAGATTGTTACTGTAATCCCACTAGTATTAATCTGGATTATACTACAGAGTACTACATCATGTTAGATTATTACTATAATCCCACGAGTATTAATCTGAATTATACT
>CAKAKS010000068.1:36133933-36159257 GCA_916700875.1 Sebastes aleutianus
ACCTCTGGAAGGAGGATTAACATATCTATATGTATATAGAGACAGATATAGAGGTGAGGGTGGAGTTACCTCTGGAAGGAGGATTAACATATCTATATATAACTATAGACAGATATAGAGGTGAGGGTGGAGTTACCTCTGGAAGGATGATTAACATATCTATATGTATATAGAGACAGATATAGAGGTGAGGGTGGAGTTACCTCTGGAAGGAGGATTAACATATCTATATGTATATATAGACAGATATAGAGGTGAGGGTGGAGTTACCTCTGGAAGGAGGATTAACATATCTATATATAACTATAGACAGATATAGAGGTGAGGGTGGAGTTACCTCTGGAAGGAGGATTAACATATCTATATGTATATATAGACAGATATAGAGGTGAGGGTGGAGTTACCTCTGGAAGGAGGATTAACATATCTATATGTATATATAGACAGATATAGAGGTGAGGGTGGAGTTACCTCTGGAAGGAGGATTAACATATCTATATGTATATAGAGACAGATATAGAGGTGAGGGTGGAGTTACCTCTGGAAGGATGATTAACATATCTATATGTAACTATAGACAGATATAGAGGTGAGGGTGGAGTTACCTCTGGAAGGAGGATTAACATATCTATATGTATATAGAGACAGATATAGAGGTGAGGGTGGAGTTACCTCTGGAAGGAGGAGAGCTGCTCACATGTCGGAGGACCAGAGAGCAGAGACGTCCCGTCTGACCCACGCACTGGAAACATCAACACAACAACATCTCTGTGCTATCAATAATAATCATCATAATAATAATCAATAATAAGAATAATAAGAATAATAATTATTATTATTATAACGTTTTGTTCAGGTTGTTGTTGAGTTTCAGTTATTTGAACGGAGGCAGAGCTGAAACATCTGATTATCAATCTATTGATTATTTATTGACTGAATGTGTTATCAAATAAATACCTGATAATAATCCTTCACAAGTCCTGCATGCCAAATATTACTTCAATAAAAGTACACAAGTATTATCATCAACATGTACTTAAAGTACCAAAAGTATAATAAATAAAAGAATAATCTATATTATATTATTAAATCATATTATTAAATTATTGTATAATTAAATCATTATATTATTATTTTATATTATTAAATTATATTATTAAATTATTATATTATTATATTATATTATTAAATTATTATATTATATCATATTATTAAATTATTATATTATTATATTAAATTATTATATTATATTATTATATTATATTATTATATCATTATACTATATTATTATATTATTATATTATATTATAATATTATTATATCATATTATATTATTATATTATAATATTATATTATTATATTATATTATATTATTATATTATAATATTATAATATTATATTATTATATTATATTATATTATTATATCATTATATTATATTATTATATTATTATATTATTATATTATAATGATTGCTACATTAATGTGTTCATCACTTTGTTTTAATAATCTGTTAAAGTTATTAAATACTGGTAGTGGAGTAAAAGGTACAGTATTGACTGAGATGTGTCAAAGCTGGACCCTGGAGGAGAAGTACAACATGGAAACTACAAGTACCTCAGACTTCTACTTAAGAACAGTACTTGAGTAGATCTACTTGAGTAGATGTACTTGAGTAGAAGTACTCGAGTAGATCTACTCGAGTACATCTACTTGAGTAGATGTACTCGAGTAGAAGTACTTGAGTAGATGTACTTGAGTAGATGTACTTGAGTAGATGTACTTGAGTAGATGTACTTGAGTAGAAGTACTTGAGTAGATGTACTTGAGTAGATGTACTTGAGTAGATGTACTTGAGTAGAAGTACTTGAGTAGATGTACTTGAGTAGATGTACTTAGTTCCAGCGTGCTGAGAGTCGGTGATATTAGAGAGCGGACCGCCAGATGCAGACTGACAGGATGACCGTTAACAGACTGGATTGTTACCCAAGGAATGTTAACAAATCCTCCTCCAATCACACCTCGTCTCCTATCACACCTCGTATCCTATCACACCTCGTCTCCTATCACACCTCGTCTCCTATCACACCTCGTCTCCTATCACAGCTCGTCTCCTATCACACCTCGTCTCCTATCACACCTCGTATCCTATCACAGCTCGTCTCCTATCACAGCTCGTCTCCTATCACAGCTCGTCTCCTATCACACCTCGTCTCCTATCACAGCTCGTCTCCTATCACACCTCGTCTCCTATCACACCTCGTCTCCTATCACACATCGTATCCTATCACACCTCGTCTCCTATCACACCTCGTCTCCTATCACACCTAGTATCCTATCACACCTAGTCTCCTATCACACCTCCTATCACACCTCGTCTCCTATCACACCTCGTCTCCTATCACACCTCCTATCACACCTCGTCTCCTATCACACCTCGTCTCCTATCACACCTCGTCTCCTATCACAGCTCGTCTCCTATCACACCTCGTATCCTATCACACCTCGTCTCCTATCACACCTCGTATCATATCACACCTCGTATCCTATCACACCACGTATCACGGCTCATCTCCTATCACACCTCGTATCACGGCTCGTCTCCTATCACACCTCGTATCACAGCTCGTCTCCTATCACACCTCGTCTCCTATCACACCTCGTATCCTATCACACCTCGTATCCTATCACACCTCGTATCACAGCTCGTCTCCTATCACACCTCGTATCCTATCACACCTCGTATCCTATCACACCTCGTATCACAGCTCGTCTCCTATCACACCTCGTATCCTATCACACCTCGTATCACAGCTCGTCTCCTATCACACCTCGTCTCCTATCACACCTCGTATCACAGCTCGTCTCCTATCACACCTCGTATCACACCTCGTATCACAGCTCGTCTCCTATCACAGCTCGTCTCCTTTCACACCTCGTCTCCTGTCACAACTCGTCTCCTATCACACCTCGTCTCCTTTCACACCTCGTCTCCTATCACACCTCGTCTCCTATCACAGCTCGTATCACAGCTCGTCTCCTGTCACACCTCGTCTCCTTTCACACCTCGTCTCCTGTCACACCTCGTCTCCTTTCACACCTCGTCTCCTTTCACACCTCGTCTCCTGTCACACTTCGTCTCCTGTCACACCTAGTCTCCTATCACACCTCGTCTCCTATCACACCTCGTATCACAGCTCGTCTCCTATCACACCTCGTCTCCTGTCAAACCTTGTCTCCTATCACACCTCGTATCACAGCTCGTCTCCTTTCACACCTCGTCTCCTGTCACACCTCGTCTCCTTTCACACCTCGTCTCCTGTCACACCTCGTCTCCTTTCACACCTCGTCTCCTGTCACACCTCGTCTCCTGTCACATCTCGTCTCCTTTCACACCGTGTCTCCTATCACACCTCGTCTCCTATCACACCTCGTCTCCTTTCACACCTCGTCTCCTTTCACACCTCGTCTCCTATCACACCTCGTCTCCTATCACACCTCGTATCACAGCTCGTCTCCTGTCACACCTCGTCTCCTTTCACACCTCGTCTCCTATCACACCTCGTCTCCTGTCACACCTCGTCTCCTTTCACACCTCGTCTCCTGTCACACCTCGTCTCCTTTCACACCTCGTCTCCTGTCACACCTCGTCTCCTGTCACATCTCGTCTCCTTTCACACCGTGTCTCCTATCACACCTCGTCTCCTATCACACCTCGTCTCCTTTCACACCTCGTCTCCTATCACACCTCGTCTCCTATCACACCTCGTATCACAGCTCGTCTCCTGTCACACCTCGTCTCCTTTCACACCTCGTCTCCTATCACACCTCGTCTCCTGTCACACCTCGTCTCCTTTCACACCTCGTCTCCTGTCACACTTCATCTCCTGACACACCTCGTCTCCTATCACACCTCGTATCACGGCTCGTCTCCTATCACACCTCGTCTCCTATCATACCTCGTATCACACCTCGTCTCCTATCACACCTCGTCTCCTCTCATACCTCGTCTACTATCACACCTCGTCTCCTATCACACCTCGTCTCCTGTCACACCTCGTCTCCTTTCACACCTCGTCTCCTGTCACACCTCGTATCACGGCTCGTCTCCTATCACACCTCGTCTCCTATCATACCTCGTATCACACCTCGTCTCCTATCACACCTCGTCTCCTATCATACCTCGTCTACTATCACACCTCGTCTCCTATCACACCTCGTCTCCTATCACACCTCGTCTCCCACAACCTCCAGTGGGTGGCTGGGACTTTAGTGACTTCAGTGACTTTAGTGAAATCAAAATTTACAAAACAATTAGAAATCTGTTTAATCACATCTCATACCCTATATTATAGTATAGTATAGTATAGTATAGTATAATATAGTATAGTATAGTATAGTATAGTATAGTATAGTATAATATAGTATAGTATAATATAGTATAATATAGTATAGTATAGTATAATATAGTATAGTATAATATAGTATAGTATAGTATAGTATAATATAGTATAGTATAATATAGTATAGTATAGTATAGTATAGTATAATATAGTATAATATAGTATAGTATAGTATAATATAGTATAGTATAGTATAGTATAGTATAATATAGTATAGTATAGTATAATATAGTATAGTATAATATAGTATAGTATAATATAGTATAGTATAGTATAGTATAGTATAATATAGTATAATATAGTATAGTATAGTATAATATAGTATAGTATAGTATAGTATAGTATAATATAGTATAGTATAGTATAGTATAATATAGTATAGTATAGTATAATATAGTATAGTATAGTATAGTATAATATAGTATAGTATAATATAGTATAATATAGTATAGTATAGTATAGTATAATATAGTATAGTATAATATAGTATAGTATAGTATAGTATAGTATAATATAGTATAATATAGTATAGTATAGTATAATATAGTATAGTATAGTATAGTATAGTATAATATAGTATAATATAGTATAGTATAGTATAATATAGTATAATATAGTATAGTATAGTATAGTATAATATAGTATAGTATAGTATAGTATAATATAATATAGTATAGTATAATATAGTATAGTATAATATAGTATAGTATAATATAGTATAATATAGTATAGTATAGTATAATATAGTATAATATAGTATAATATAGTATAGTATAGTATAATATAGTATAGTATAGTATAATATAGTATAGTATAATATAGTATAGTATAATATAGTATAGTATAGTAGAGTATAGTATAGTATCTATCCCTATAGTATAGTATATTATAGTATAATATAGTATAGTATAGTATAATATAGTATAGTATAATATAGTATAGTATAGTATAGTATAATATAGTATAGTATAATATAGTATAATATAGTATAGTATAGTATAATATAGTATAGTATAGTATAATATAGTATAGTAGAGTATAGTATAGTATAATATAGTATAGTATAATATAGTATAGTATAGTATAGTATCTATCCCTATAGTATAGTATAGTATAATATAGTATAGTATCTATCCCTATAGTATAGTATATTATAGTATAATATAGTATAGTATCTATCCCTGTAGTATAGTATAGTATAGTATAATATAGTATAGTATCTATCCCTATAGTATAGTATAGTATATTATAGTATAATATAGTATAGTATATATCCCTGTAGTATAGTATAGTATAATATAGTATAGTATAATATAGTATAGTAGAGTATAGTATAGTATAATATAGTATAGTAGAGTATAGTATAGTAGAGTATAGTATAGTATAATATAGTATAGTAGAGTATAATATAGTATAGTATAATATAGTATAGTATAATATAATATAGTATAGTATAGTATAATATAGTATAATATAGTATAGTAGAGTATGGTATAGTATAATATAATATAGTATAGTATAATATAGTATAGTATAGTAGAGTATAGTATAGTATCTATCCCTATAGTATAGTATAATATAGTATAGTATCTATCCCTATAGTATAGTATATTATAGTATAATATAGTATAGTATCTATCCCTGTAGTATAGTATAATATAGTATAGTATCTATCCCTATAGTATAGTATATTATAGTATAATATAGTATATATCCCTGTAGTATAGTATAGTATAATATAGTATAGTATAGTATAATATAGTATAGTAGAGTATAGTATAATATAGTATAGTAGAGTATAGTAGAGTATAGTATAATATAGTATAGTAGAGTATAGTATAATATAGTATAATGTAGTATAGTAGAGTATAGTATAATATAGTATAGTATAATATAGTATAGTAGAGTATAGTATAATATAGTATAGTATAGTAGAGTATAGTATAGTATAATATAGTATAGTATAGTAGAGTATAGTATAATATAGTATAGTATAATATAGTATAGTATAGTATAGTATAATATAGTATAGTATAGTATAGTATAGTATAGTAGAGTATAGTATAGTATAATATAGTATAATATAGTATAGTATAGTATAGTATAGTATAGTAGAGTATAGTATAGTATAATATAGTATAGTATAATATAGTATAGTATCTATCCCTATAGTATCCTACAGAATCTCAATTACACAAATCTATCAGAAAGAAACTCTTCACGTTACCAACTACATATCTTAAAATCCCCCAGAACTCCCAAAGCAAAAGAAATCCATTTTAACATATTAAACGGAGTGTATTATATCTATATCTATATATATTTATATTTATAGATATAGATATAGATATAGATATCGATATAAATCCATCCAGTGATTTGTTGCGACAACGATTTGGAATTGAAACCAATAACTGTATTTTGTGATGATTCTGAAACTACTGATCATTTATGTTGTCATTGTATTCTGGAGCTTCATGGCTTCATATATACATGATATACATATACATATATACATGACTGACCTAATCTAAAGTTTCTCATCTGGAGGACTTCTCTCTAAACAACATTGTTTACGGTGTTTATGTTGTTTACGTTGTTTACGGTGTTTACGTTGTTTACGGTGTTTACGTTGTTTACGTTGTTTACGGTGTTTACGTTGTTCACGTTGTTTACGGTGTTTACGTTGTTCACGTTGTTTACGTTGTTTACGGTGTTTACGTTGTTTACGGTGTTTACGGTGTTTGTTTTTACGGTGTTTACGGTGTTTATGTTGTTTACGGTGTTTACGGTGTTTATGTTGTTTACGGTGTTTACGTTGTTTATGGTGTTTATGGTGTTTACGGTGTTTACGTTGTTTACGTTGTTTACGGTGTTTACGTTGTTTACGTTGTTTATGTTGTTTATGGTGTTTATGTTGTTTACGGTGTTTACGGTGTTTACGTTGTTTACGGTGTTTATGTTGTTTATGGTGTTTATGGTGTTTACGGTGTTTACGTTGTTTACGTTGTTTACGTTGTTTACGTTGTTTACGTTGTTTATGTTGTTTATGGTGTTTATGTTGTTTACGGTGTTTACGGTGTTTACGTTGTTTATGGTGTTTACGGTGTTTACGGTGTTTATGGTGTTTATGGTGTTTATGGTGTTTACGTTGTTTACAGTGTTTATGGTGTTTATGTTGTTTACGGTGTTTACAGTGTTTATGTTGTTTACGGTGTTTACGGTGTTTATGTTGTTTATGGTGTTTACGGTGTTTATGGACAATAACAAAGAGGACTTTCTGCTGACATTCTCATTCTTGGAAAATTGTATTTGCACAAATCCAAGTATATGAAAGGTAAACCTGGTTTAATGTGTTTCATTCTGAGTTTCTTTCTGACATAAAAGCCCTTAAAGTCATGAAAAACAACATGCATTGAAACTTCTTAGTATAATAGAAGAATATGAATTACAGGTACAGCCCTATAGCCCTTAATTTATTATTATTATTATTATTATTATTAATATGAATTACAGGTACAGCCCTATAGCCCTTAATTTATTATTATTATTATTATTATTATTATTATTAATATGAATTACAGGTACAGCCCTATAGCCCTTAATTTATTATTATTATTATTATTATTATTATTAATATGAATTACAGGTACAGCCCTATAGCCCTTAATTTATTATTATTATTATTATTATTAATATGAATTACAGGTACAGCCCTATAGCCCTTAATTTATTATTATTATTATTATTAATATGAATTACAGGTACAGCCCTATAGCCCTTAATTTATTATTATTATTATTATTATTATTAATATGAATTACAGGTACAGCCCTATAGCCCTTAATTTATTATTATTATTATTATTATTATTATTAATATGAATTACAGGTACAGCCCTATAGCCCTTAATTTAATTTATTATTAATATTATGAATTACAGGTACAGCCCTATAGCCCTTAATTTAATTTATTATTATTAATATGAATTACAGGTACAGCCCTATAGCCCTTAATTTAATTTATTATTATTATTATTAATATGAATTACAGGTACAGCCCTATAGCCCTTAATTTAATTTATTATTATTAATATTAATATGAATTACAGGTACAGCCCTATAGTCCTTAATTTAATTTATTATTATTATTATTATTAATATGAATTACAGGTACAGCCCTATAGTCCTTAATTTAATTTATTATTATTATTATTATTAATATGAATTACAGGTACAGCCCTATAGTCCTTAATTTAATTTATTATTATTATTATTATTAATATGAATTACAGGTACAGCCCTATAGTCCTTAATTTAATTTATTATTATTATTAATAATATGAATTACAGGTACAGCCCTATAGCCCTTCATTTAATGTATTATTATTTTCATGTATAATTGTATATATTGTATTTGTTCTTGTCTTTAACTCTAATGCAGTGATCTATGAACTGTAATGCAGTGAACTATGAACTCTAATGCAGTGATCTATGAACTCTAATGCAGTGATCTATGAACTCTAATGCAGTGATCTATGAACAGTAATGCAGTGATCTATGAACTCTAATGCAGTGATCTAAATAATCTATGAACTGTAATGCAGTGATCTATGAACTGTAATGCAGTGATCTAAATGATCTATGAACTGTAATGCAGTGATCTATGAATTCTAATGCAGTGATCTATGAACTCTAATGCAGTGATCTAAATGATCTATGAACTCTAATGCAGTGATCTAAATGATCTGTGAACTCTAATGCAGTGATCTAAATGATCTGTGAACTCTAATGCAGTGATCTAAATGATCTGTGAGCTCTAATGCAGTGATCTAAATGATCTGTGAACTGTAATGCAGTGATCTATGAACCGTAATGCAGTGATCTATGAACCGTAATGCAGTGATCTATGAACTCTAATGCAGTGAACTATGAACTCTAATGCAGTGATCTATGAACTGTAATGCAGTGATCTATGAACTGTAATGCAGTGATCTATGAACTCTAATGCAGTGATCTATGAACTGTAATGCAGTGAACTATGAACTCTAATGCAGTGATCTAAATGATCTATGAACTTTAATGCAGTGATCTAAATGATCTATGAACTCTAATGCAGTGATCTAAATGATCTATGAACTCTAATGCAGTGATCTATGAACTCTAATGCAGTGATCTAAATGATCTATGAACTTTAATGCAGTGATCTAAATGATCTGTGAGCTCTAATGCAGTGATCTAAATGATCTGTGAGCTCTAAAGCAGTGATCTAAATGATCTGTGAGCTCTAAAGCAGTGATCTAAATGATCTGTGAACTCTAATGCAGTGATCTGTGAGCTCTAAAGCAGTGATCTAAATGATCTGTGAGCTCTAATGCAGTGATCTAAATGATCTGTGAGCTCTAAAGCAGTGATCTAAATGATCTGTGAGCTCTAATGCAGTGATCTAAATGATCTGTGAGCTCTAATGCAGTGATCTAAATGATCTGTGAGCTCTAAAGCAGTGATCTAAATGATCTGTGAGCTCTAATGCAGTGATCTGTGAGCTCTAAAGCAGTGATCTAAATGATCTGTGAGCTCTAATGCAGTGATCTAAATGATCTGTGAGCTCTAAAGCAGTGATCTAAATGATCTGTGAGCTCTAATGCAGTGATCTAAATGATCTGTGAGCTCTAATGCAGTGATCTAAATGATCTGAGCGCTCTAATGCAGTGATCTGTGAGCTCTAATGCAGTGATCTAAATGATCTGAGCGCTCTAATGCAGTGATCTAAATGATCTGTGAGCTCTAAAGCAGTGATCTAAATGATCTGTGAGCTCTAATGCAGTGATCTAAATGATCTGTGAGCTCTAATGCAGTGATCTAAATGATCTGAGCGCTCTAATGCAGTGATCTGTGAGCTCTAATGCAGTGATCTAAATGATCTGAGCGCTCTAATGCAGTAATCTAAATGATCTGTGAGCTCTAAAGCAGTGATCTAAATGATCTGAGAGCTCTAATGCAGTGATCTAAATGATCTGAGAGCTCTAAAGCAGTGATCTAAATGATCTGAGAGCTCTAATGCAGTGATCTAAATGATCTGAGAGCTCTAAAGCAGTGATCTAAATGATCTGTGAGCTCTAATGCAGTGATCTAAATGATCTGTGAGCTCTAAAGCAGTGATCTAAATGATCTGAGAGCTCTAAAGCAATGATCTAAATGATCTGTGAGCTCTAAAGCAGTGATCTAAATGATCTGAGAGCTCTAATGCAGTGATCTAAATGATCTGTGAGCTCTAAAGCAGTGATCTAAATGATCTGAGCTCTAATGCAGTGATCTGAGAGCTCTAATGCAGTGATCTAAATGATCTGTGAGCTCTAAAGCAGTGATCTAAATGATCTGTGAGCTCTAAAGCAGTGATCTAAATGATCTGAGCTCTAATGCAGTGATCTGTGAGCTCTAAAGCAGTGATCTAAATGATCTGAGAGCTCTAATGCAGTGATCTAAATGATCTGAGCGCTCTAATGCAGTGATCTAAATGATCTGAGAGCTCTAATGCAGTGATCTAAATGATCTGTGAGCTCTAAAGCAGTGATCTAAATGATCTGAGAGCTCTAAAGCAGTGATCTAAATGATCTGAGAGCTCTAATGCAGTGATCTAAATGATCTGAGAGCTCTAATGCAGTGATTTAAATGATCTGAGAGCTCTAATGCAGTGATCTAAATGATCTGAGAGCTCTAATGCAGTGATCTAAATGATCTGTGAGCTCTAAAGCAGTGATCTAAATGATCTGAGAGCTCTAATGCAGTGATTTAAATGATCTGAGAGCTCTAATGCAGTGATCTAAATGATCTGAGAGCTCTAATGCAGTGATTTAAATGATCTGAGAGCTCTAATGCAGTGATCTAAATGATCTGAGCTCTAATGCAGTGATCTAAATGATCTGTGAGCTCTAATGCAGTGATCTAAATGATCTGTGAGCTCTAAAGCAGTGATCTAAATGATCTGAGAGCTCTAATGCAGTGATCTAAATGATCTGAGAGCTCTAATGCAGTGATCTAAATGATCTGAGAGCTCTAATGCAGTGATTTAAATGATCTGAGAGCTCTAATGCAGTGATCTAAATGATCTGAGCTCTAATGCAGTGATCTAAATGATCTGTGAGCTCTAATGCAGTGATCTAAATGATCTGTGAGCTCTAATGCAGTGATCTAAATGATCTGAGAGCTCTAATGCAGTGATCTAAATGATCTGAGACTTGTTGGTTGTAAATTTGAATTAGTTTAATTAAATTAAAAAGCCTGTATGTTACTGGTGGATTTGATTTAAGCCGAATGAACGTGCGTGTTGTCGTGGTTCCAGTGCAGTGCGTGGTGTTCTGTGAGGTCGTGCGTGAGTCGTGTGAACGCGCATCAGCAGCAGAATGAAGCAGATTGTGAACGGAGTCTGGTGCGAGTCTCTCTGTGAGTCTCTCTGCTCTCTAACAGCCCGCTGGAGCCCGGAGGCCGGCGGCAGGGTAACCGGTAACACGTCTGTCGGTGTCACCGGTTGAATGAAACACTTTAAACACTTTAAACACTTTAAATAAACCTGAGATCACCCACCTGCTAGCAGCGGGATGGGGGGCGCCATGTTTGCGTGTACCGGAAGAAGGAAGGCTGTCTCCCGGAAATGCGTCAGAGCAGAAGTAGGCGGGCCTCTCAGTGCCACATCAGCAAACTGTCCGTCAGTCTGCTGCGACGCGTCATCAACAACGCGTCTTCAACAACACTTTAAAACACTTATACTAATTTATTATTTATTATAGCGTCTTTATATCACCAACCAGCGAGCTGAGCTCAATTAATAACAAACAGCTTGATTTTATAAAAAGTTAAACTTCAGAAGTTGCGTCAAGTTACTGAGGGTGAGGGGACTTCCGCTTTCAAAGTAAAAGACCAGTGTGTTAAAGGACCAGTGTGTACCAATTAGAGGATCTATGGATCTATATATCATATTAATAACTATGTTTTCTTTAGTTTATAATCACCTGATAATAATAAGAATCATGTTTTCATTACACACACACGCACACATATATATATATATATATGTATATATATACATATATATACATATATATATATATATATATAAATATATATACATATATATATATATATATGTATATATATATATACATATATATATATATATATATAAATATATATACATATATATACATATATATATATATATATATATAAATATATAAATATATATACATATATATATATATATATACATATATATGTATATATATATATATATATATAAATATATATACTGTGTGTATATACAGATTAGTATATATTACACATTATACTTATTTTTAATTATTTAAAAATAATAAATACAGTATAATATAATAATATAGATAAATATATTTAGTCTATGCACAGATACAACAAAGCATATTTCTTGTCTGTGGCCATAAACCGGATTCTGGGTCTGGTTCTGGTTCTGGGTCTGAGCAGGAGGTTTTATTTTGAAAGAGCGCATAGGAAGTTGTGTTTTGACAGGCAGTAACTTTCCGCGGGAAGTGGTAGTGGAGGGGGCGGGGCTTCGTGTTCGTGAAGACGTCACCAGACAGAGCAGCTCCCAGTCCGCCAGCAGCAGCACACACCGCAGCAGAAGAAGAACAGAACGTCACCATTAAATAACCTAATAAACACCAACAAACAAGAAACAACACGAAGACACGATGGTGGCTAAGCAGAGGATCCGCATGGCCAACGAGAAGCACAGCAAGAACATCACCCTGAGAGGCAACGTGGCCAAGACCACGGTGAGTCACCGAGCAGCGAGCAGCGAGCGGCGAGCGGCGAGCACCGAGCGGCGAGCGGCGAGCGGCGAGCGGCGAGCAGCGAGCAGCGAGCAGCGAGCAGCGAGCAGCGAGCAGCGAGCAGCTGATACACTAGACCTGGTTCACACTGGACCTGGTTCACACTGGACCTGGTTCACACTGGGACTCTACTGAAACCAGTTCATTAGAACCAGTTCATACTGGGACTCTACTGAAACCAGTTCATTAGAACCAGTTCATACTGGGACTCTACTGAAACCAGTTCATTAGAACCAGTTGATACTGGGAGCAGCAGCAGACACCCAGTCCAGACTGGTGTTCTAAATGAAAAATGTCAACTGGGAAAGATTCTCAACCAATCAGGAGCCTGAAAAACCAGTTTAATAAAACCAGTTCAGTCCCAGTTGACCTGGTTCAGCTCTGGAATACTGACATGTTTTCATCTGTTATATATAATAATACACGTATAATCATAGTTTATATATCTTTATACTGTATATATAAACTATTACTATATATATATATATATATAAACTATTATTATATATAAAAACTATTATTATATATAAAAACTATTATATATATATATATAAACTATTATTATATATATAAACTATTATTATATATAAAAACTATTATATATATATATATAAACTATTATTATATATAAAAACTATTATATATAATAACTATTATATATATAATAGTTTATATATATAATAATAGTTTATATATATAATAGTTTTTATATATAATAATAGTTTATATATATATAAACTATTATATATATAAACTATTATTATATATAAAAACTATTATTATATATAAAAACTATTATTATATATATAAACTATTATTATATATAATAACTATTATATATATATATATAAACTATTATATATATAAACTATTATTATATATAAAAACTATTATATATAAAAACTATTATATATATAATAGTTTATATATATAATAATAGTTTATATATATAGTAATAGTTTATATATATATATATAATAGTTATATATAATAATAGTTTATATATATAGTAATAGTTTATATATATATATATAATAGTTATATATAATAATAGTTTATATATATATATATATTCAGTGTGGATGTTTTCTATGGAGCATGAAAAGCACAAAAACAAATATAAAATAAAAACTGAGATAATAATAATAAATGAAAACTATTCAAATCATCTCGTGACGTAAAGTAACAGGATTATTTCTGTTATTTTATAATTATTATACAACAGAGACAATAACCAGATTATCTTCTGATCACATCACCAACAGATCAATCAATCAATCACTGTGATTGGGTGATCAGTTCAGATCAATGAGAGAGAGAGATGCAGCAGACTGAGTTCTTAATGAGTCAAACATCAGACAGCAGCTGCATCATGTAATTATACTAATTATTAGTATTGTTATTAATAATGCTGTGTGTGTGTGTGTGTGTGTGTGTGTGTGTGTGTGTGTGTGTGTGTGTGTGTGTGTGTGTGTGTGTGTGTGTGTGTGTGTGTGTGTGTGTGTGTGTGTGTGTGTGTGTGTGTGTGTGTGTGTGTGTGTGTGTGTGTGTGTGTTTCAGAGGAGTGTGGTGGAGGATAAAGGTGTGGGTCCGTGGCTGCTCGCCCTCTTCATCTTCGTCGTCTGTGGATCAGGTGAGTCATCATCACATATAGAAACATCTAATTAATATCATATTATATAATAATGTCTGATCATCATGACATCATTTATTAACATCACACCGTCTGTGTTTAGGAATACATGTTAGCATGTTAGGAAACTAAGAAGATCAAAATAATAATACTCATAAAAAGACACATAAGTGTGCGGCTGGTTAGCTCAGTCGGTAGAGCGAGCGCACATGTATGGCCAAGGCGTTGTCCTAGCAGCGGTGGACCCGGGTTCGAATCCGGCCTGTGGTCCTTTCCGCATGTCAATTCTCTCTCTCCCCCTTTCAACACTCTATCCACTGTCCTATCAATAAAAATGCTTAAAAATGCCCCCAAAAAATAACTTTAAAAAAAAAAAAAAAAAAAAAAAAAGACACATAATAGGGTAATATATATATTACCCTATTATGTGTCTTTTTATGAGTATTATTATTTTAGATTTTAGATATATCTATATAGATATATCTAGATATATATAGAGATATATCTATATCTATATCTATAGATATCTATAGATATAGATATAGATCTATATCTATAGATATATATAGATATATATCTATATCTATAGATATATCTATATCTATAGATGTATATATCTATATAGATATAGATATATACATCTATATCTATATAGATATCTATAGATATATCTATATATCTATATCTATAGATATCTATAGATATAGATGTATATATCTATAGATATAGATATATACATCTATATCTATATAGATATCTATAGATATCTATATCTATAGATATCTATAGATATATCTATATATATATATATAAACTGTATTATCAGCTGTTGTGACGGTAGCTCCGCCCCCTGCTGACGTCAGGCGGTGGGGGCGGGGCTTAGCGCCCAGTATAAATGTCACTCTGACCGGTGACAGAAATCAATAATAACTATAACTAAATCAATAAAGAGAAACACCTGATGTGATGCTCAGATGTGACAGAGATCAATCAGTAACCCATGACAACAGACTCATTAATATTTACATGAATAACACCTGCATGTCTCTGCAGCCATCTTCCAGATCATCCAGAGCATCAGGATGGGCATGTAGTGATGTCACCAGCAGGGGGCGGGGCCAGGACAGCGAGCGAGTGTCTGGAAGAACCAAGACGACCAACATCACGAGAGCGTCGCGGCCCCGCCCCGACCTGGACCCCAACCTGAACCCCGACCTGGACCCCGACCTGGACCCGCCCCGACCTGGACCCCAACCTGAACCCCGACCTGGACCCCGACCTGGACCTGAACTCCGACCGGGACCTGGACCCGCCCCGACCTGAACCCTCCGGAACATTCCTGAACTCTGTCAGCTGTCTGCCCCCCCCCCCCCCCCCCGTTGTGGGTGTTGGTTGAAGGCGGCGCCACCCGCTGACCTTCTCACTGTTTCTGCCTGTAAACCAGCAGCCATCCACGTGCCTTTCTCTGTTTACCTGAGCTTCAGCCTTTAGCCCCGCCCCCTCTGATTACACCTTATCAGAGGGAGGGGTGGGGGGGGGGTCATAGTCCAACCTGCTCCTTTAATCCAGAGACCAAAACACAAACCTTCGTTACCTGATCCACTTTACCTGCTGCTTCACATTCCAGTCTGACCTCAGATCTGTCTTCTTCCTCCTCTTCCTCTTCATCCTCTCCTCTTCCTCCTCCTCTTCTTCCTCTTCCTCCTCTCCTCTTCCTCTTCATCCTCTCCTCTTCATCCTCCTCTTCTTCCTCTTCCTCCTCCTCTTCTTCCTCCTCCTCCTCTCCTCTTCCTCTTCATCCTCTCCTCTTCCTCCTCCTCTTCTTCCTCCTCCTCCTCTCCTCTTCCTCTTCATCCTCCTCTTCTTCCTCTTCCTCCTCCTCTTCTTCCTCCTCCTCCTCTCCTCTTCCTCTTCATCCTCCTCCTCCTCCTCTTTTTCATCCTCTTCCTCTTCCTCCTCCTCCTCCTCTTCCTCTTCATCCTCTCCTCTTCCTCCTCCTCTTCTTCCTCCTCCTCCTCTCCTCTTCCTCTTCATCCTCCTCTTCTTCCTCTTCCTCCTCCTCTTCTTCCTCCTCCTCCTCTCCTCTTCCTCTTCATCCTCCTCCTCCTCCTCTTTTTCATCCTCTTCCTCTTCCTCCTCCTCCTCCTCTTCCTCTTCATCCTCTCCTCTTCATACTCCTCTTCTTCCTCTTCCTCCTCTTCTTCCTCCTCCTCCTCTCCTCTTCCTCTTCATCCTCCTCCTCCTCCTCTTCTTCATCCTCTTCCTCTTCATCCTCTCTTCCTCCTCCTCTCTTTCTTCCTCCTCCCCCTCCTCTTTCCTCTCTTTCCTCTTCTCTTTCCTCCTCCTCCTCCTCCTCTTCTCTTTCCTCTTCTTCTTCCTCCTCCTCTCTTTCCTCCTCCTCCTCCTCCTCTCCTCCTCTTCCTCCCTCTCCTCTCCTCCTCCTCCTCTTCTCTTTCCTCCTCCTCCTCCTCCTCTCCTCCTCCTCCTCTTCTCTTTCCTCCTCCTCCTCTTCTCTTTCCTCTTCTTCTTCCTCCCTCTCCTCTCCTCCTCCTCCTCCTCTCCTCCTCCTCTCCTCTCCTCCTCCTCCTCTGTAATGATGATGAAGGTCTTTTGAATCAGAAGCTGTGGAGGTGTGTTCACCAGGTGTGTCTGCACTGTGTGCAGCTTCACCTGAACAATCATGTTCACGTAATAAAGATTAATTTTTAAGATGGACTTTGTTGTGTTGTTGTTGTGTTGTTGTTGTGTTGTTGTTGGTGTTGTGTTGTTGTTGTGTTGGTGTTGTGTTGTTGTTGTGTTGTTGTTGTTGTTGTGGTGTTGTGTTGTTGTTGTGTTGGTGTTGTTGTTGTTGTGGTGTTGTTGTTGTGTTGGTGTTGTGTTGTTGTTGTGTTGTTGTTGGTGTTGTGTTGTTGTTGTTGTTGTGTTGTTGTTGTTGTGTTGTTGTTTCATGTCTGAACATTAATGTTGTTGATGGAGCTGATGTGGTTCTGACCCGCTGCTCCTCCTGGTTCTGGACTGCACTGTATGAGGACCCAGTAGTGCTGGTTCTGGAGGTTCTGGAGGTTCTGGAGGTTCTGGAGGTGCAGTAGCTGAGACGCTCCAGCAGGAGAAGCTAGATGTGTTAGAACTGGTTGAATCAGACTCATGAACCAAAGTCACTTCAGTGATGTCACCGTTTAGATGTGCTAATAAAGCTAACAGCTAACAGCTCGCTAGCTGACAGACTAATCAATAACTTCATATTACTGATCAGCTGATGGATATTAGACGCTAACAGTCAGAGCTAACAGCACGCTAGCTGACAGACTAATCAATAACTTCATATTACTGATCAGCTGATGGATATTAGACGCTAACAGTCAGAGCTAACAGCTCGCTAGCTGACAGACTAATCAATAACTTCATATTACTGATCAGCTGATGGATATTAGACGCTAACAGTCAGAGCTAACAGCACGCTAGCTGATGAACATTATTCCAGTGTGGTTATTGATTATTCCAGCTCGGTGGATTCTGACATTAAATGAAGTAATAAGACGAACAAACACACAGTTTGTTAAACAGATTTATTTTTGGGACAAAAGTCAAACTGATTAAAGATAAAAACACAGCGATGCATTATGGGTAAAATAAGTTCAATAGGTTATATTGCATCATGTGTTATTAATATTTCACTCATTAAATATTAAAACTCAATAAACTCAAAGTTTGGACTGATTACGACGACACGATGTCACGCCTTGAGGACAGGATTACAAGGACACGATGTCACGCCTTGAGGACAGGATTACGAGGACATGATGTCACGCCTTGAGGACAGGATTACGAGGACATGAAGTCACGCCTTGAGGACAGGATTACAAGGACACGATGTCACGCCTTGAGGACAGGATTACGAGGACATGAAGTCACGCCTTGAGGAGCGTTACGAGGACACGATGTCACGCCTTGAGGACAGGATTACAAGGACACGATGTCACGCCTTGAGGAGCGTTACGAGGACACGATGTCACGCCTTGAGGACAGGATTACAAGGACACGATGTCACGCCTTGAGGACAGGATTACGAGGACATGAAGTCACGCCTTGAGGAGCGTTACGAGGACACGATGTCACGCCTTGAGGACAGGATTACAAGGACACGATGTCACGCCTTGAGGAGCGTTACGAGGACACGATGTCACGCCTTGAGGACAGGATTACGAGGACATGAAGTCACGCCTTGAGGAGCGTTACGAGGACACGATGTCACGCCTTGAGGACAGGATTACGAGGACATGAAGTCACGCCTTGAGGACAGGATTACGAGGACATGAAGTCACGCCTTGAGGAGCGTTACGAGGACACGATGTCACGCCTTGAGGAGCGTTACGAGGACACGATGTCACGCCTTGAGGACACGATGTCACGCCTGGAGGACAGGATTACAAGGACACGATGTCACGCCTTGAGGACAGGATTACAAGGACATGATGTCACGCCTTGAGGACAGGATTACAAGGACATGAAGTCACGCCTTGAGGAGCGTTACGAGGACACGATGTCACGCCTTGAGGACAGGATTACAAGGACACGATGTCACGCCTTGAGGACAGGATTACAAGGACACGATGTCACGCCTTGAGGACAGGATTACAAGGACATGATGTCACGCCTTGAGGACAGGATTACAAGGACATGAAGTCACGCCTGGAGGAGCGTTACGAGGACATGATGTCACGCCTGGAGGACAGGATTACGAGGACATGATGTCACGCCTGGAGGACAGGATTACGAGGACATGATGTCACGCCTGGAGGAGCGTTACGAGGACACAATGTCACGCCTGAAGGACAGGATTACGAGGACATGAAGTCACGCCTGGAGGAGCGTTACGAGGACACAATGTCACGCCTGAAGGGCAGGATTACGAGGACATGATGTCACACCTTGAGGACAGGATTACAAGGACATGAAGTCACGCCTGGAGGAGCGTTACGACGACACGATGTCACGCCTTGAGGACAGGATTACGAGGACATGAAGTCACGCCTTGAGGAGCGTTACGAGGACACGATGTCACGCCTTGAGGAGCGTTACGAGGACACGATGTCACGCCTTGAGGACAGGATTACGAGGACACGATGTCACGCCTTGAGGAGCGTTACGAGGACACAATGTCACGCCTTGAGGACAGGATTACAAGGACATGATGTCACGCCTGGAGGACAGGATTACAAGGACACGATGTCACGCCTTGAGGACAGGATTACAAGGACATGATGTCACGCCTTGAGGACAGGATTACAAGGACATGAAGTCACGCCTTGAGGAGCGTTACGAGGACACGATGTCACGCCTTGAGGACAGGATTACAAGGACACGATGTCACGCCTTGAGGACAGGATTACAAGGACACGATGTCACGCCTTGAGGACAGGATTACAAGGACATGAAGTCACGCCTGGAGGAGCGTTACGAGGACACGATGTCACGCCTGGAGGACAGGATTACGAGGACATGAAGTCACGCCTGGAGGAGCGTTACGAGGACACGATGTCACGCCTGGAGGACAGGATTACGAGGACACGATGTCACGCCTGGAGGACAGGATTACGAGGACACGATGTCACGCCTGGAGGAGTATTACGAGGACATGATGTCACGCCTGGAGGACAGGATTACGAGGACATGACGTCACGCCTGGAGGAGTATTACGAGGACATGACGTCACGCCTTGAGGACAGGATTACGAGGACACGATGTCACGCCTGGAGGAGCGTTACGAGGACACGATGTCACGCCTGGAGGACAGGATTACGAGGACATGATGTCACGCCTGGAGGACAGGATTACGAGGACATGACATCACGCCTGGAGGACAGGATTACGAGGACATGACATCACGCCTGGAGGAGTATTACGAGGACATGATGTCACGCCTGGAGGACAGGATTACGAGGACATGACGTCACGCCTGGAGGAGTATTACGAGGACATGACGTCACGCCTGAAGGACAGGATTACGAGGACATGATGTCACGCCTGGAGGACAGGATTACGAGGACATGACGTCACGCCTGGAGGACAGGATTACGAGGACATGACGTCACGCCTGGAGGACAGGATTACGAGGACATGACGTCACGCCTGGAGGACAGGATTACGAGGACATGATGTCACGCCTGAAGGACAGGATTACGAGGACATGATGTCACGCCTGGAGGACAGGATTACGAGGACATGATGTCACGCCTGAAGGACAGGATTACGAGGACATGATGTCACGCCTGGAGGACAGGATTACGAGGACATGATGTCACGCCTGAAGGACAGGATTACGAGGACATGACGTCACGCCTGGAGGACAGGATTACGAGGACATGATGTCACGCCTGAAGGACAGGATTACGAGGACATGACGTCACGCCTGGAGGACAGGATTACGAGGACATGATGTCACGCCTGGAGGACAGGATTACGAGGACATGACGTCTGGTCCCAGGTCTAGAGGTCCTGTAAAGAGGTCCAGATCAGAGCGTCTTGCGGGTCCAGACGGATCCAGCGGTTCTGGAGACGTTAACAGCAGCGCTTCCCTTCATCACTTCATTCGTTGTTTTGTCCTCCCTCCTCTTCCTGGTCCTCAGCTGTTGGACGGCTGCTCTGGTTTCAGTCTGATGGCCCAGGAGTTGGCGGACACGACGTCTCCGCGGCGATGGACGCGGCAGGTGTAGACGCCCTCGTTGAACTCGTTGGCGACGATGCGGAGGTCTCGGTCCTTCATGACGATGTAGCCGGGGATGGAGGCGAGGAGCTGCTCGCCGTCTTTATACCAGCTGCAGGACAGACAGACACGTTAGAGACAAACGATGAAGACGATGTCTGTCCCTCGTCTTCGTCTTCCCAGCTGTGTCGGCGTTGATCAGCTGACCTGACTTTGGGCGGCGAGCGCAGGTTTTTGGTTCCACAGCGGAACCCGACCACCTTCCCCCGCGGAACCATCTTGATCTTCACGTTGGCCGAAGGAGGCGTCGGCGTGGCAACCGCCTCCAGAGGCTCTGGAAGACAGGAAGTGAGCGTCATACCGGAGATGGCGAGACGAGCCAATCGGGTTTCAGAGAGACGACCTCACCGTAGCAGACGTCACAGCGGTGAGGACAGTTCTTCCTCATGAAGGTCTTCCTCCGCTCGCAGAACCCCAGACGAGCCCACGGACCGCAGACCCGCTTCTTATCCACACATCCTGTACACACAGAGTACACACAGAGTACACACAGAGTACACACAGAGTACACACAGAGTACACACAAAGTACACAGAGTACACACAGAGTACACACAGAGTATACACATAGTACACACAGAGTACACACAAAGTACACACAGAGTACACACAGAGTACACACAGAGTACACACAAAGTACACACAGAGTACACACAGAGTACACACAAAGTACACACAGAGTACACACAGAGTACACACAAAGTACACACAGAGTACACACAGAGTACACACAAAGTACACACAGAGTACACACAGAGTACACACAGAGTACACACAGAGTACACACAAGTCAGAAATGGTTCCTGTATAATCAGGTTTAGCAGCAGCCGGTCGCAGCCGGAGCTCAGGAGCTCAGGAGCTCAGGAGCTCAGGAGCTCAGGAGCTCAGGAGCTCAGGAGCTCAGGAGCTCAGGAGCTCAGGAGCTCAGGAGCTCAGGAGCTCAGGAGCTTCCTGTTTTAAGATACTGTGTGAACAACACTTTATTGTGAAACAACGACAGGAAGTGCTACCGTAGAGTCTCTGGATGCCCCACACGTCGTCCTGGGCGATGTTCCTCTGGCCCGTGTACGTGGCGTTGGGATGCATCAGAGCCTGAGGATCTCTGGAGTGCCACAGACCGAGAGCGTGACCGATCTCATGAGCAGCCACCTGGACCAGGTCGTTCAGCCACACACCTGTAGAGTCACATGATCAACACCTGTACAGGTACCTGGACTAGTACTAATAGTACTCCTGTCTCTGATACTACAGTACAGGTACCTTGTTTCCAGCTGAACCTGGACTTGCCGAGGATCCAGAACTCGTGGTTGTCAAAGTGGATTTCTCCTCGCGGCGGCAGGAAGGCGTGAGCCAGCTCGCCGTTCAGACCGTCGAAACACGGGTGGAGAGGAGACCACCAGCAGTCGGTGTGGTTGAAGGTGTAGAAACCTAGAAACACACGCACACGCACACGCACACGCACACGCACACACACACACGCACACACGCACACGCACACATGCACACGCACACGCACACACACACACGCACACACAGGTACATGATCTCAATGCGTTTTCTGACCTTTTTATTTTTATTTTTTATTTTGAAACTCCTCCACTTCCTGTCTACCTACCGATGGTGATGTCAGCGGCGGTGATGTCAGCGGTGGCGTTGCCGTCGGTAACCTCGGTGAAGGTGAGCGGAGACACGTCGCTCCACTTGGTGAAGGCGATGCTGATGGCCTTCCTGGTGTCCTCCACGTTCAGAGTGTTAGGAAACGCTAGGATCCTGAGAGACAGACAGAGAGACAGACAGGTAGAGAGAGAGACAGACAGAGACAGACAGGCAGAGAGACAGAGAGAGAGACAGACAGGCAGAGAGAGAGACAGACAGAGACAGACAGGCAGAGAGAGAGACAGAGACAGACAGGTAGAGAGAGAGACAGACAGGCAGAGAGAGAGACAGACAGACAGACAGGCAGAGAGAGAGACAGACAGAGACAGACAGGTAGAGAGAGAGAGACAGACAGGTAGAGGGACAGACAGAGAGAGAGACAGACAGAGACAGACAGGCAGAGAGAGAGACAGACAGGTAGAGGGACAGACAGAGAGAGAGACAGACAGGTAGTGAGACAGACAGGTAGAGAGACAGAGACAGGCAGAGAGAGAGACAGACAGGTAGAGGGACAGACAGAGAGAGACAGACAGGTAGTGAGACAGACAGGTAGAGAGACAGAGACAGGCAGAGAGAGAGACAGACAGGTAGATACAGAGAGACACAGAGAGAGACAGACAGGTAGTGAGACAGACAGGTAGAGAGACAGAGACAGACAGGTAGAGAGAGACAGACATACAGACAGACAGGTAGAGAGAGAGACAGACAGGTAGAGAGAGACAGACAGGTAGAGGGACAGACAGACAGAGAGAGAGACAGACAGGTAGTGAGACAGACAGACAGACAGACAGAGAGACAGACAGACAGGTAGAGACAGACAGACAGGTAGAGAGACAGAGACAGGCAGAAAGAGAGACAGACAGGTAGATACAGAGAGACAGAGAGAGAGACAGACAGGTAGAGAGACAGAGACAGACAGGTAGAGAGACAGACAGGTAGAGACAGAGAGATAGAGAGAGAGACAGACAGGTAGAGAGACAGAGACAGACAGGGAGAGAGAGACAGACAGACAGACAGACAGGTAGAGAGACAGAGACAGACAGACAGACAGACAGACAGACAGGTAGAGACAGACAGACAGGTAGAGAGAGACAGACAGACAGGTATAGAGGGACAGACAGGTAGAGACAGAGAGACAGAGAGAGAGACAGACAGAGAGAGAGACAGACAGACAGGTAGAGAGGGTTAGGACTCTAGGGTGTTCTGGTACCAAGTCCACTGTTTGTTATGGTCAGTCCAGGACTAGCACAGAAGTCCAACAGCAGAACACCACTCAGGTCCAGATCAGGAAGGTGGTTCCTCCCAATCAGCCTCCAGGGTTCTCTATCGTGGCCCACGTGAGCGTTGAAGTCTCTCAGCAGAACTATAGAGTCCCCAGTCAGCGCCCTCTCCAGGACGCCACGCAGAGACTCTGAGAAGGTCGGGTTCTCTGAGCTGCTACAAACTACAGTCAGAGACTCTGAAGCCGTGAGCACACTGCCCGCTTCAGGCACGCTGCCCGCTTCAGGCTCGCTGCCCGCTTCAGGCACGCTGCCCGCTTCAGGCTCGCTGCCCGCTTCAGGCACGCTGCCCGCTTCAGGCTCGCTGCCCGCTTCAGGCTCGCTGCCCGCTTCAGGCTCGCTGCCCGCTTCAGGCACGCTGCCCGCTTCAGGCTCGCTGCCCGCTTCAGGCTCGCTGCCCCGCTTCAGGCTCGCTGCCCGCTTCAGGCTCGCTGCCCCGCTTCAGGCACGCTGCCCGCTTCAGGCTCGCTGCCCCGCTTCAGGCTCGCTGCCCCGCTTCAGGCTCGCTGCCCCGCTTCAGGCTCGCTGCCCCGCTTCAGGCTCGCTGCCCGCTTCAGGCTCGCTGCCCGCTTCAGGCTCGCTGCCCGCTTCAGGCACGCTGCCCGCTTCAGGCTCGCTGCCCGCTTCAGGCTCGCTGCCCGCTTCAGGCACGCTGCCCGCTTCAGGCTCGCTGCCCCGCTTCAGGCTCGCTGCCCCGCTTCAGGCTCGCCTGACGGCAGCGTCGCGTC
>CAKAKS010000068.1:36159357-36179357 GCA_916700875.1 Sebastes aleutianus
TCCTTTAAGGTTCATTTAGAACAGATCAATAATGTGATTAATTGATTGACGGCTCTAATCTGAATATATGAGGAACTGCTGATATAAAAACATAAAGTCTGTTTCCTCTTTAAATTCATCTTTAATCAAAGAGGGAATTAAATTATTTATTATTATTATATTATTATATTATTATATTATATTATTATTTATTATTATATTATATTATTATATATTATATATTATTATATTATTATATATTATATATTATTATATATTATTATATATTATATATTATATATTATTATATTATTATATATTATATATTATTATATATTATTATATTATTATATTATTATATATTATTATATTATTATATATTATTATTTATTATATATTATTTTATATTATTATATATTATTATATTATTATATTATTATTTATTATTATATTATTATATATTATTAGACATTATTATATATTATTAAATATTATTATATATTATTAGACATTATTATATATTATTATATATTATTATATATTATTATATATTATTAGACATTATTATATATTATTAAATATTATTATATATTATTAGACATTATTATATATTATTAGACATTATTAGACATTATTATATATTATTATATTATTACATTATTATATTCTGTTAATTATTACATTATTATATTCTGTTAATTATTATACTATTATATTATTATATTCTGTTAATTATTTTATTATTATGTTACTATATTATTATACATTATTATAGATTATGTATTATTATATTATTATATATTATATATTATTATATTATTATATATTATATATTATTATAATTTTATTATTATATTATGTTATTATATTATATTATAATTTTATTATATTATATTATATATTATATTATTATATTATTATATATTATTATATTATATTATTATATTATTATATTATTATTATATTATTATTATATTATTATATGTTATTATATATTATTATATTATTATATATTATTATATATTATTATATAACGTCTCTCAGAATCTGAGATTTAGGATGATCCCAGAGGATCCATATCCGATCAATTATTATTCAGAATTATTCACTTTATCTCATAAAGTTTGTGATTCTACAACTTTCAATGAATTCATGACTTTGTTATTGATTATTGATCAAATAATCAATAATTGATAGTGACTGATTAATAAGTGGTGTTAATAGTAATCAATAATCAATAATCGATAGTAGTGATTGATCTTACTGTTGTTGGTCTGGTTGGTCCTCTGCTAATCAATAATCAATGATCGATAGTGATTGATCTTACTGTTGGTCTGGTTGTTGCTCTGTTAATCAATAATCAATAATCGATAGTAGTGATTGATCTTACTGTTGTTGGTCTGGTTGTTGCTCTGCTCCTCCCCTCCTCCGGTGGCCTGCCTGCCGGCCTCTGTCCTCACCTTCTTGCGGTAAACCCTGAGCAGGGCGCTGGACTTGATGTCGCAGAGGTCCCGGTTCTGGTCCCGGTTCGTGGAGCAGTCCACCTGCTGGCACGTCGGCTTCCCGTTGACCGGGAACCCGACCAGGACCAGGTCGCAGTGGGTCTGGTTGCAGCACGCCTCCAGGCAGCTCCTCTCGATGGCCGGCTGGAGGGACAGGAAGGTCGGCCCGTGGTCCGGGTAGTTGGACTGGATCCACTCACAGCCCAGAACCGGACCGGTACCGGCCAGGACCAGGAGGCAGACCGCCAGGAGACTCGACCCGTTCATGTTCCTCTCTGGTTCTGGTTCTGGTTCTGGTTCTGGTTTCAATCTAAAGTCTGAAGTAAAGTTAGCAACGTCTCTCAGCTCCGCGCGCTCGATCGACTCACTTCCTGTTTGGTGGCTCTTTGTTGTCGCAGATACATTTACCTGAAAGACAGGTGAGGTCACTGCAGCCACGCCCACCCGCCCTACGTCACCACCGCCACGCCCACCCGCCCTACGTCACCACCACCACGCCCACCCGCCCTACGTCACCACCGCCACGCCCACCCGCCCTACGTCACCACCGCATTACGTCATTAATATAATATGTCATAAATATTGGTTTTATTCTTACTGGATGTGTTTGACATGTTCAGTTATACATTTATATAAACATACATTTATATATATACATACATACATGTATGTATATATATAAAGATGTATGTGTATATAAATATATATATATACAGCTCTGGAAAAAATGAAGAGACCACTTCAAAATTTTCAGTTTCTCTGGTTTTACTATTTATTGGTATGTGTTTGAGTAAAATTAAAATGTTTGTTTTATTCTATAAACTACTGACAACATTTCTCCCAAATCTAAATCTAAATCTAAATATTGTCATTTAGAGCATTTATTATCAGAAAATGACAATTGGTCAAAATAACAAACAGAGTCAGTGTTTTCAGATCTGGAATAATGCAAAGAAAACCATCAGAGAAGATGACCTTACTCCAGTCCTCTATGGTCCAATCCTTATGGTCTTTTGCAAACCTCAGCCTGGCTCTTCTTTGCTTCTTTGGTGCTCTGACAATGTTCCCCAACTCTGAGGAGTGTTTTTTCCAGCAGGACAATGCTCCATGCCACACAGCCAGGTCAGTGAAGGTGTGGATGAAGGACCCCCAGATCAGGACCCTGTCATGGCCAGCCCAATCTCCAGACCTGAATCCCATTGAAAACCTCTGGAATGTGATCAAGAGGAAGATGGATGGTCACAAGCCCTCAAACAAAGCCCAGCTGAGGAGTGGCATAAAGTCCCCCAACAGCAATGTGAAAGACTGGTGGAGAGCACGCCAAGACGCATGAAAGCTGTGATTGTAAATCAAGGTTATTCCACCACATATTGATTTCTGAACTCTTCCTAAGTTAAAACATTAGTATTGTGTTGTTTAAACATTAATATGAACTTGTTTTCTTTGCATTATTCCAGATCTGAAAACACTGACTCTTTTTGGTTATTTTGACCAGTTGTCATTTTCTGCAAATAAATGCTCTAAATGACAATATTTATATTTATATTTGAAATTTGGGAGAAATGTTGTCAGTAGTTTATAGAATAAAACAAACATTTAAATTTTACCCAAACACATACCAATACATAGTAAAACCAGAGAAACTGAAAATTTTGAAGTGGTCTCTTAATTCTTTCCAGAGCTGTATATATATACACATACATATATATATATAATCATACATATATATATATATGTATACATACATATATATATATATACACATACTGTACATATATATATATATATATATATATATATGTACATACACATATGTATATAACCTGCATGTCTTTGGACTGTGAGAGGAAACCTGAGAACTGGAGTAAACCCACCCTAACCTGCATGTCTATGACTGTGGGAGGAAACCTGAGAACCGGAGTAAACCCACCCTAACTTGGTTGTCTTTGGACTGTGGGAGGAAACCTGAGAACCGGAGTAAACCCACCCTAACCTGCATGTCTATGACTGTGGGAGGAAACCTGAGAACCGGAGTAAACCCACACTAACCTGCATGTCTTTGGACTGTCGGAGAAAACATGAGAACCGGAGTAAACCCACTCTAACCTGCATGTCTTTGGACTTTGGGAGGAAACCTGAGAACCCGCAGTAAACCCACCCTAACCTGCATGTCTTTGGACTGTGGTAGGAAACCTGAGAACCGGAGTAAACCCACCCTAACCTGCATGTCTTTGGACTGTGGTAGGAAACCTGAGAACCGGAGTAAACCCACCCTAACCTGCATGTCTTTGGACTGTGGGAGGAAACCTGAGATCCCGGAGTAAACCCATGCTAACCAGCATGCTTTGGACTGTGGTAGGAAACCTGAGAACCAGAGTAAACCCACGCTAACCTGCTTGTCTTTGGACTGTGGGAAGAAACCTGAGAAACGGAGTAAACCCACGCTAACCTGCATGTCTTTGGACTGTGGGAGGAAACCTGAGAACTGGAGTAAACCCACCCTAACCTGCTTGTCTTTGGACTGTGGGAAGAAACCTGAGAAACGGAGTAAACCCACGCTAACCTGCATGTCTTTGGACTGTGGGAGGAAACCTGAGAACCGGAGTAAACCCACCCTAACCTGCATGTCTTTGGACTGTGGTAGGAAACCTGAGAACCATGAGTAAACCCACGCTAACCTGCATGTCTTTGGACTGTGGTAGGAAACCTGAGAACCGGAGTAAACCCACGCTAACCTGCATGTCTTTGGACTGTGGGAGGAAACCTGAGAACCCAGAGTAAACCCATCCTAACCTGCATGTCTTTGGACTGTGGGAGGAAACCTGAGAACCGGAGTAAACCCACGCTAACCTGCATGTCTTTGGACTGTGGTAGGAAACCTGAGAACCGGAGTAAACCCACGCTAACCTGCATGTCTTTGGACTGTGGGAGGAAACCTGAGAACCGGAGTAAACCCACGCTAACCTGCATGTCTTTGGACTGTGGTAGGAAACCTGAGAACCCTGAATTAATCAGATAGGTGATCAAATAAAACGCTGCACATGTGGATCTAAATCAATAATTAATTTGATTACTGTTATATTTATTATTATCATTAGTCTCAATAACTAATCAATAACTAATCAATAACTTAATAACTAAAGTAAAGGTTTAAAGACCAACGGTACGGACACACTTCAGATCAGAACAGGTCCTTTGTTGAACATTTAATAACAGATCAATTAAACATCATCAATCATCGATCACAGAATCCACTCAGGAACGTCTAAATTCATATTTATTAATAGATAAATGGATCAAATAAATTAACTGTTTTCATCTAAATAAAGCAATGAAACAAAATAACAATAATAAAATAATAAAACATGAATAAATAAAAACATTCATCAACAATTTCAACAGAAATAAAACAATAATTATTTGTTTTTAAATTAATCATGTATAAGTTATTTTTTATCTAAAGTGCATCAGTGCTTTTATTCATAACTTTACATCGTGACGGTCCGTGACGATCCGTGACGGTCCGTGACGATTCGTGACGGTCCGTGACGGTCTTTGACGGTCCGTGATTGGTCTTTGACAATCCGTGACGGTCCGTGACGATCCGTGACGGTCCGTGACGGTCTTTGACGGTCCGTGATTGGTCTTTGACAATCCGTGACAGTCCTTGACGGTCCGTGACGGTCCGTGGCGGTCCGTGACGATCCGTGGCGGTCCGTGACGATCCGTGACGGTCCCTGACGATCCGTGACGGTCCGTGACTGTCCAGGATGATCCCTGACGGTCCCTGACGGTCCCTGACGGTCCATCAATCTGAAACTGGACTGACCTGTAAAACACACACAGAATTCAGAAACAGAAAGTGTGGAAGTGAAACTGGTCCTCACAGAGACAGCAGGATGAGACAACACAGACCTTGTTCTGGCAGAATCCCTGACCCAGGATCAGACCCAGCAGCGAGTTCAGGACGTTGGCTCCACAGAGGAGAACCTGCAGCCCGCTGGCGCCCCCCATCACACTGAACAGAACCACGTTCCACTGAACCACCCCCCTGGGCTCCAGACACACTCCAGACCACAGAGTCCTGTTATACAGGTAGCCTGCATGACTGGACCAGAGACACCGGAGGATTACAGGTACAGGTACAGCTACAGGTACAGGTACAAGTACAGCTACAGGTACAGGTACAGGTACAGCTACAGGTACAGGTACAGGTACAGGTACAGGTACAGGTACAGGTACAGGTACAGCTACAGCTACAAGTACAGGTACAGGTACAGGTACAGGTACAGGTACAGGTACAGCTACAGCTACAGCTACAGGTACAGGTACAGGTACAGCTACAGCTACAAGTACAGGTACAGGTACAGCTACAGCTACAAGTACAGGTACAGGTACAGGTACAGCTACAGGTACAGTCAGAGTATCAGGTTGGTAGGGTAACATCCAGATGTGCCTCACCGGTCTGGGACGGGGTGTAGCGGGACCCCCCAGGTCGGACCGGAGCTGGTGTTATAAAGACAGAGAGGACCCTGAGAGAGACCAGTAGCACTGACCAGACAGCAGAACCCAGCAGCCAGCACAACCACACAGCTGTACACCACCTGACACAACATCTGGATACAGACAGAGAAACAGCTGTAACACCTGGCACAACATCTGGATACAGAAAGAAACATCTGTAACACCTGGCACAACATCTGGATAGACAGAGAAACAGCTGTAACACCGGGCACAACATCTGGATACAGACAGAGACACATCTGTAACACCGGGCACAACATCTGGACACAGAAAGAGAAACTTCTGTAACACCTGACTCAACATCTGGACACAGAAAGAGAAACATCTGTAACACCGGGCACAACATCTGGATACAGAAAGAAACATCTGTAAAAACTGACACAACATCTGGGTACAAACAGAAAAAAAATCTGTAACACCTGACACAACATCTGGATGGACAGAGAAACATCAGTAACACCGGGCACAACATCTGGATACAGACAGAGACACATCTGTAACACCGGGCACAACATCTGGACACAGAAAGAGAAACTTCTGTAACACCTGACTCAACATCTGGACACAGACAGAGAAACATCTGTAACACCGGGCACAACATCTGGATACAGAAAGAGAAACATCTGTAACACCTGACTCAACATCTGGACACAGACAGAGAAACATCTGTAACACCTGACTCAACATCTGGACACAGACAGAGAAACATCTGTAACACCTGACTCAACATCTGGACACAGACAGAGAAACATCTGTAACACCGGGCACAACATCTGGATACAGAAAGAAACATCTGTTACACCTGACACAACATCTGGATACAGACAAAGAAACATCTGTAACACCTGACTCAACATCTGGACACAGAAAGAGAAACATCTGTAACACCGGGCACAACATCTGGATACAGAAAGAAACATCTGTAAAAACTGACACAACATCTGGGTACAGACAGAGAAACATCTGTAACACCTGACACAACATCTGGATACAGACAGAGAAACATCTGTAACACCGGGCACAACATCTGGATACAGAAAGAAACATCTGTTACACCTAACACAACATCTGGATACAGACAAAGAAACATCTGTAACACCTGACACACCATCTGGATACAGACAGAGAAACATCTGTAACACCTGACACAACATCTGGATACAGACAGAGAAACATCTGTAACACCGGGCACAACATCTGGATACAGAAAGAGAAACATCTGTAACACCTGAGACAACATCTGGATACAGACAGAGAAACATCTGTAACACCGGGCACAACATCTGGATACAGAGAGAAACATCTGTAACACACGTCACAACATCTGGATGCAGACAGAGAAACATCTGTAACACCGGGCACAACATCTGGATACAGAAAGAAACATCTGTTACACCTGACACAACATCTGGATACAGACAAAGAAACATCTGTAACACCTGACACAACATCTGGATACAGACAGAGAAACATCTGTAACACCGGGCACAACATCTGGATACAGAAAGAAACATCTGTTACACCTAACACAACATCTGGATACAGACAAAGAAACATCTGTAACACCTGACACACCATCTGGATACAGACAGAGAAACATCTGTAACACCTGACACAACATCTGGATACAGACAGAGAAACATCTGTAACACCGGGCACAACATCTGGATACAGAAAGAGAAACATCTGTAACACCTGGCACAACATCTGTATACAGAAAGAGAAACATCTGTAACACCTGGCACAACATCTGGATACAGACAGAGAAACATCTGTAACACCTGGCACAACATCTGGATACAGACAGAGAAACATCTTTAACACCTGACACAACATCTGGATACAGACAGAGAAACATCTGTAACACCGGACACAACATCTGGATACAGAGAGAAACATCTGTAACACCGGACAGAACATCCAGGTGTTCCGGTCGTCCGTAATCAGAAACATCTGCCTACCTGACGTCTGAAAGCACAGCAGCCTGTCGTTCTGCTGCTCTGAACAAACTGCTGAGCTGCGATCAGAACCTGAATCAGAGGACAGAGACAGCAGGATGTCTATCAGAGGACAGATACAGCAGGAGGTCTATCAGAGGACAGAGACAGCAGGATGTCTATCAGAGGACAGAGACAGCAGGATGTCCATCAGAGGACAGAGACAGCAGGATGTCTATCAGAGGACAGAGACAGCAGGATGTCCATCAGAGGACAGAGACAGAAGGATGTCTATCAGAGGACAGAGACAGCAGGATGTCTATCAGAGGACAGAGACAGCAGGAGGTCTATCAGAGGAGAGAGATAGCAGGATGTCCATCAGAGGACAGACAGCAGGATGTCCATCAGAGGACAGAGACAGCAGGATGTCTATAGCATGTGACATCACACGTCACCTGACCTACCAGGAAGCCCGACCCCCACAGGCCCGTGGCCCAGGTGGCCTCTCTGGTCACATGACCCTCCAACAGGAAGTGGATCTTCAGGTCAGGGAGCAGCAGCAGGATGTTGGACAGCGAGCAGACGATCGCCATGGGAACCAGAGAGATGGCGACACAGCGCAGACACCTGGACACACACATCTGTGGGCCATCAGGCGGTTAGCATAGCGTCGCTACGGAGCAGAGCCCGGTTTGGTTTTGTTTAATTCATTATTAATAATATTCATTAACACATTCATTGCTGCAGATTAAGTTTCTGTTTCTGATGAACAAATCAATGAATTAAATCAAAGAGTTTCAGTTCTACTCTTGAGAAATACATCGGACTTGTTTGGAGACTTTAAAGTGATTAAACATGATTATTATTCAACACTTTAAACATTAATATATATTATTATTATTATTATTATTTACATGTTATTGGTCTCAGATGATGGTTCATGTGTTAATGAGATAATTAAACTCACCCTGAAGATCAGACAGACGATCCGGTTCAGAGACGTCTGAGGAACCGACGGAGACATTTATAACCGCTGACACACGGAGACACGCCCACGACCATATATGGAAACAGGAAGCTTGACACGGTTAACATAAGGTTAAGAAATAAGGTTCAACCAACAGCGCGGAGCTAACGAAGAAATCCCCGTCCAGCTGCTGAGACTGAAAGAGCTTCAGATCATCACCAGCATGGAGGTCAGAGGTCACCAAGGCAGTCAACACAGTGAGGAGTATTATAGATCTATATATATTATATATATAGATCCAGATGTGACTCTGAGTCCACTTCATCTTTTTCTGTTTTTAGTTCAGTCGTCTTCTTTTAGCTCGTCTGTGTCACCGTGAGTCACTCTGGTGGTGGACAGGACAGACTGACGCCATCAGCAGGGTTCTGGTTTATTCTTCATGTCACATATTTCACTATTTAACCATCAGAACCGACTCGGCATCAGCAGAGAGGTGATGTTTAAAGAGTCGGATCAGACGGCCACCGTGTCAACCACCGTGTGAACCACGACGTCTCTGATCCACGAGGACAGACGTCAGCATCAGGATCCTCCAGGGTCACATGACCACAGAGAAACCACAGAGAGCTGATGAAACTTCCTCAAAGTGGACCTGCAGACAGCAGCTTGTTAATCATTGTCATAGTCATTGTTAATAGCTGAACATTACTATTGTTAATAACTGAACATTACTATTGTTAATAATTGTCATAGTCATTGTTAATAGCTGAACATTACTATTGTTAATAACTGAACATTACTATTGTTAATAATTGAACATTACTATTATTAATAACTAAACATTACTATTGTTAATAACTGAACATTACTATTGTTAATAACTGAACAGTACTATTGTTAATAACTAAACATGACTGTTGTTAATAACTGAACATTACTATTGTTAATAACTAAACATTACTATTGTTAATAACTGAACATTACTATTGTTAATAACTGAACATTACTATTGTTAATAATTGAACATTACTATTGTTAATAACTAAACATTACTATTGTTAATAACTGAACAGTACTATTGTTAATAACTAAACATTACTATTGTTAATAACTAAACATTACTATTGTTAATAACAGAACAGTACTATTGTTAATAACTAAACATGACTGTTGTTAATAACTGAACATTACTATTGTTAATAACTGAACAGTACTATTGTTAATAACTAAACATGACTGTTGTTAATAACTGAACATTACTATTGTTAATAACTAAACATTACTATTGTTAATAACTAAACATTACTATTGTTAATAACTAAACATTAGTATTGTTAATAACTGAACATTACTATTGTTAATAACTAAACATTACTATTGTTAATAACTGAACATTACTATTGTTAATAACTGAACAGTACTATTGTTAATAACTGAACATTACTATTGTTAATAATCAAACATGACTATTGTTAATAACTGAACATTACTATTGTTAATAACAACATTACTATTGTTAATAATCAAACATGACTATTGTTAATAACTGAACATTACTATTGTTAATAACAACATTACTATTGTTAATAATCAAACATGACTATTGTTAATAACTAAACATTACTATTGTTAATAACTGAACATTACTATTGTTAATAACTGAACATTACTATTGTTAATAACTAAACATTACTATTGTTAATAACTGAACATTACTATTGTTAATATTCAAACATGACTATTGTTAATAACTGATCATTACTATTGTTAATAATCAAACATGACTATTGTTAATAACTGAACATTACTATTGTTAATAACTAAACATTACTATTGTTAATAACTGAACATTACTATTGTTAATATTCAAACGACTATTGTTAATAACTGAACATTACTATTGTTAATAACTGATCATTACTATTGTTAATAACTGATCATTACTATTGTTAATAATCAAACATGACTATTGTTAATAACTGAACATTACTATTGTTAATAACTAAACATTACTATTGTTAATAACTGAACATTACTATTGTTAATAATCAAATATGACTATTGTTAATAACTGAACACTACTATTGTTAATAATCAAATGTGACTATTGTTAGTAACTGAACATTACTATTGTTAGTAATCAAATATGACTATTGTTAATAACTGAACATTACTATTGTTAGTAACTGAACATTACTATTGTTAGTAATCAAATATGACTATTGTTAATAACTGAACATTACTATTGTTAAAAACAACATTACTATTGTTAATAATCAAACATGACTATTGTTAATAACTAAACATTACTATTGTTAATGACTGAACATTACTATTGTTAATAACTGAACAGTACTATTGTCAGTAACTGAACATTACTATTGTTAATAATCAAACATGACTATTGTTAATAACTGAACATTACTATTGTTAATAACAACATTACTATTGTTAATAATCAAACATGACTATTGTTAATAACTGAACATTACTATTGTTAATAACTGAACAGTACTATTGTTAATAACTAAACATGACTGTTGTTAATAACTGAACATTACTATTGTTAATAACTAAACATTACTATTGTTAATAACTGAACATTACTATTGTTAATAACTGAACATTACTATTGTTAATAATTGAACATTACTATTGTTAATAACTAAACATTACTATTGTTAATAACTGAACAGTACTATTGTTAATAACTAAACATTACTATTGTTAATAACTAAACATTACTATTGTTAATAACAGAACAGTACTATTGTTAATAACTAAACATGACTGTTGTTAATAACTGAACATTACTATTGTTAATAACTGAACAGTACTATTGTTAATAACTAAACATGACTGTTGTTAATAACTGAACATTACTATTGTTAATAACTAAACATTACTATTGTTAATAACTAAACATTACTATTGTTAATAACTAAACATTAGTATTGTTAATAACTGAACATTACTATTGTTAATAACTAAACATTACTATTGTTAATAACTGAACATTACTATTGTTAATAACTGAACAGTACTATTGTTAATAACTGAACATTACTATTGTTAATAATCAAACATGACTATTGTTAATAACTGAACATTACTATTGTTAATAACAACATTACTATTGTTAATAATCAAACATGACTATTGTTAATAACTGAACATTACTATTGTTAATAACAACATTACTATTGTTAATAATCAAACATGACTATTGTTAATAACTAAACATTACTATTGTTAATAACTGAACATTACTATTGTTAATAACTGAACATTACTATTGTTAATAACTAAACATTACTATTGTTAATAACTGAACATTACTATTGTTAATATTCAAACATGACTATTGTTAATAACTGATCATTACTATTGTTAATAATCAAACATGACTATTGTTAATAACTGAACATTACTATTGTTAATAACTAAACATTACTATTGTTAATAACTGAACATTACTATTGTTAATATTCAAACGACTATTGTTAATAACTGAACATTACTATTGTTAATAACTGATCATTACTATTGTTAATAACTGATCATTACTATTGTTAATAATCAAACATGACTATTGTTAATAACTGAACATTACTATTGTTAATAACTAAACATTACTATTGTTAATAACTGAACATTACTATTGTTAATAATCAAATATGACTATTGTTAATAACTGAACACTACTATTGTTAATAATCAAATGTGACTATTGTTAGTAACTGAACATTACTATTGTTAGTAATCAAATATGACTATTGTTAATAACTGAACATTACTATTGTTAGTAACTGAACATTACTATTGTTAGTAATCAAATATGACTATTGTTAATAACTGAACATTACTATTGTTAAAAACAACATTACTATTGTTAATAATCAAACATGACTATTGTTAATAACTAAACATTACTATTGTTAATGACTGAACATTACTATTGTTAATAACTGAACAGTACTATTGTCAGTAACTGAACATTACTATTGTTAATAATCAAACATGACTATTGTTAATAACTGAACATTACTATTGTTAATAACAACATTACTATTGTTAATAATCAAACATGACTATTGTTAATAACTGAACATTACTATTGTTAATAACAACATTACTATTGTTAATAATCAAACATGACTATTGTTAATAACTAAACATTACTATTGTTAATAACTGAACATTACTATTGTAAGTAACTGAACATTACTATTGTTAATAACTAAACATTACTATTGTTAATAACTGAACATTACTATTGTTAATATTCAAACATGACTATTGTTAATAACTGAACATTACTATTGTTAATAACTGATCATTACTATTGTTAATAATCAAACATGACTATTGTTAATAACTGAACATTACTATTGTTAATAACTAAACATTACTATTGTTAATAACTGAACATTACTATTGTTAATATTCAAACATGACTATTGTTAATAACTGAACATTACTATTGTTAATAACTGATCATTACTATTGTTAATAACTGAACATTACTATTGTTAATAACTAAACATTACTATTGTTAATAACTGAACATTACTATTGTTAATAACTGAACATTACTATTGTTAATAATCAAACATGACTATTGTTAATAACTGAACATTACTATTGTTAATAACAACATTACTATTGTTAATAATCAAACATTACTATTGTTAATAACTGATCATTACTATTGTTAATAACTGAACATTACTATTGTTAATAACTAAACATTACTATTGTTAATAACTGAACATTACTATTGTTAATAACTGAACATTACTATTGTTAATAATCAAACATGACTATTGTTAATAACTGAACATTACTATTGTTAATAACAACATTACTATTGTTAATAATCAAACATGACTATTGTTAATAACTGAACATTACTATTGTTAATAACAACATTACTATTGTTAATAACAACATTACTATTGTTAATAATCAAACATGACTATTGTTAATAACTAAACATTACTATTGTTAATAACTGAACATTACTATTGTAAGTAACTGAACATTACTATTGTTAATAACTGAACATTACTATTGTTAATAACTGAACATTACTATTGTTAATAACTAAACATTACTATTGTTAATAACTGAACATTACTATTGTTAATAACAACATTACTATTGTTAATAATCAAACATGACTATTGTTAATAACTGAACATTACTATTGTTAATAACAACATTACTATTGTTAATAACAACATTACTATTGTTAATAATCAAACATGACTATTGTTAATAACTAAACATTACTATTGTTAATAACTGAACATTACTATTGTAAGTAACTGAACACTACTATTGTTAATAACTGAACATTACTATTGTTAATAACTGAACATTACTATTGTTAATAACTAAACATTACTATTGTTAATAACTGAACATTACTATTGTTAATATTCAAACATGACTATTGTTAATAACTGAACATTACTATTGTTAATAACTGATCATTACTATTGTTAATAATCAAACATGACTATTGTTAATAACTGAACATTACTATTGTTAATATTCAAACATGACTATTGTTAATAACTGAACATTACTATTGTTAATAACTGATCATTACTATTGTTAATAACTGAACATTACTATTGTTAATAACTAAACATTACTATTGTTAATAACTGAACATTACTATTGTTAATAACTGAACACTACTATTGTTAATAACTGAACATTACTATTGTTAATAATCAAACATGACTATTGTTAATAACTGAACATTACTATTGTTAATAACTGAACATTACTATTGTTAATAATCAAACATGACTATTGTTAATAACTGAACATTACTATTGTTAATAACAACATTACTATTGTTAATAATCAAACATGACTATTGTTAATAACTGAACATTACTATTGTTAATAACAACATTACTATTGTTAATAATCAAACATGACTATTGTTAATAACTAAACATTACTATTGTTAATAACTGAACATTACTATTGTAAGTAACTGAACATTACTATTGTTAATAACTGAACATTACTATTGTTAATAACTGAACATTACTATTGTTAATAACTAAACATTACTATTGTTAATAACTGAACATTACTATTGTTAATATTCAAACATGACTATTGTTAATAACTGAACATTACTATTGTTAATAACTGATCATTACTATTGTTAATAATCAAACATGACTATTGTTAATAACTGAACATTACTATTGTTAATAACTAAACATTACTATTGTTAATAACTGAACATTACTATTGTTAATATTCAAACATGACTATTGTTAATAACTGAACATTACTATTGTTAATAACTGAACATTACTATTGTAAGTAACTGAACATTACTATTGTTAATAACTGAACATTACTATTGTTAATAACTGAACATTACTATTGTTAATAACAACATTACTATTGTTAATAATCAAACATGACTATTGTTAATAACTAAACATTACTATTGTTAATAACTGAACATTACTATTGTAAGTAACTGAACATTACTATTGTTAATAACTGAACATTACTATTGTTAATAACTGAACATTACTATTGTTAATAACTAAACATTACTATTGTTAATAACTGAACATTACTATTGTTAATATTCAAACATGACTATTGTTAATAACTGAACATTACTATTGTTAATAACTGATCATTACTATTGTTAATAACTGATCATTACTATTGTTAATAACTGAACATTACTATTGTTAATAACTAAACATTACTATTGTTAATAACTGAACATTACTATTGTTAATAACTGAACATTACTATTGTAAGTAACTGAACATTACTATTGTTGATAACTGAACATTACTATTGTTAATAACTAAACATTACTATTGTTAATAACTGAACATTACTATTGTTAATAACTGAACATTACTATTGTTAGTGACTGAACATTACTATTGTTAATAACTGAACATTACTATTGTTAATAACTGAACATTACTATTGTTAATATTCAAACATGACTATTGTTAATAACTGAACATTACTATTGTTAATAATCAAACATGACTATTGTTAATAACTGAACATGACTATTGTTAATAACTGAACATTACTATTGTTAATAGCTGAACATTATTAATAACTTAACATTACTATTAATAACTGAACATTACTATTGTTAATAGCTGAACATTATTAATAACTTAACATTACTATTAATAACTGAACATTACTATTGTTAATAACTGAACATTACTATTGTTAATAACAAACATCAGAAATGTTAATAACTGAACATTACTATTGTTAATAATCAAACATGACTATTGTTAATAACTGAACATTACTATTGTTAATAACTAAACATTACTATTGTTAATAGCTGAACATTACTATTAATAACTTAACATTACTATTGTTTATAACAAACAGAAATGTTAATAACTGAACATTACTATTGTTAATAACTGAACATTACTATTGTTAATAATCAAACATGACTATTGTTGATAACTAAACATTACTATTGTTAATAACTAAACATTACTATTGTTAGTAACTGAACATTACAATTGTTATAACTGAACATTACTATTGTTCATAACTGAACATTACTATTGTTAATAACTGAACATAACTATTGTTAAAGGGACTATTTGTAACTTTCAGAAATGCTTCTTAACAGCGACACCTGTGGCCGTGAAATCAACGAAAGTCAGCGTCGGGCTCGCGCTTGCTCGCTCTAAATACAGATGTAGGCAAAATTGTTGGTACTCTTCCGTTAAAGAAAGAAAAACCCACAAAGGTCACTGAAATAACTTGAAACTGAGAAAAGTAATAATAAATAAAAATTTATTGAAAATTAACTAATGAAAATGAGACATTGCTTTTGAATTTTGGTTCAACAGAATCATTTTAAAAAACAAACTAATGAAACTGGCCTGGACAAAAATGATGGTACTCTTAACTTAATATTTAGTTGCACAACCTTTTGAGGCAATCACTGCAAACAAGTGATTTCTGTAACTCTCAATGAGACTTCTGCACCTGTCGACAGGTATTTTGGCCCACTCCTCGTGAGCAAACTGCTCCAGCTGTCTCAGGTTTGAAGGGTGCCTTCTCCAGACTGCATGTTTCAGCTCCTTCCACAGATGTTCAATAGGATTTAGATCAGGGCTCATAGAAGGCCACTTCATAACAGTCCAATGTTTAGTTCTTAGCCATTCTTGGGTGTTTTTAGCTGTGTTTTGGGTCATTATCCTGTTTGAGGACCCATGACCTGCAACTGAGACCAAGCTTTCTGACACTGGGCAGCACATTTCGCTCCAGAATGCCTTGATAGTCTTCAGATTTCATTGTACCCTGCACAGATTCAAGACACCCTGTGCCAGATGCAGCAAAGCAGCCCCATAACATAACCGAGCCTCCTCCATGTTTCACATTAGGTACAGTGTTCTTTTCTTTGGATGCTTCATCTCTTCGTCTGTGAACATAGAGCTGATGTGACTTGCCAAAAAGCTCCAGTTTTGTCTCATCTGTCCAAAGGACATTCTCCCAGAAGCTTTGTGGCTTATCAATATGCATTTTGGCAAATTCCAGTCTCGCTTTTTTATGATTTGGTGTCCTCCTGGGTCGTCTTCCATTAAGTCCACTTTGGCTCAAACAGTGACGGATGGTGCGATCGGACACTGATGTACCTTGACCTTGGAGTTCACCTCTAATCTCTTTGGAAGTTGTTCTGGGCTCTTTGGTTACCATTCGTATTATCCGTCTCTTCGATTTGTCATCAATTTTCCTCTTGCGGCCACGTCCAGGGAGGTTGGCTACAGTCCCATGGACCTTAAACTTCTGAATAATATGAGCAGCTGTAGTCACAGGAACATCAGGCTGCTTGGAGATGGTCTTATAGCCTTTACCTTTAACATGAAGGTCTATAATGTTCTTTCTAATCTCCTGAGACAACTCTCTCCTTAGCTTTCTGTGGTCCATGTTCAGTGTGGTACACACCATGATACCAAACAGCACAGTGACTACTTTTCACCCTTTAAATAGGCAGACTGACTGATTACAAGTTTGAAGATACCTGTGATGCTATTTACAGGACACACCTTAGTTTAACATGTCCCTATGGTCAAATTATTTTCAATCTTTTCTAGGGCTACCATCATTTTTGTCTAGGCCAGTTTCATCAGTTTGTTTTTTAAAATGATTCTGTTGAACCACAATTCAAAAGCAACAGCTGATTTTCATTAGTTAATTTTCAGTAAATTTTTATTTATTATTACTTTTGTCAGTTTCAAGTTATTTCAGTGACCATTGTGGGGTTTTCTTTCTTTAACGGAAGAGTACCAACAATTTTGCCTACGTCTGTATACCTGAACGAGCATCACTCAACACAGTGAGGAGACACACGTCAGCTAAAAGCACAATATCACTCTATATTTCAGCTGCTTGGCAGTAATGTTAGCTGACCAGAAGAAGGTCTCTCCATGAACATGATTTAGATCTGGTCCTAGTGTTGGCTTTTCCTGCCTAAGTGCAGGCTGATGCAGCGGGGCTCTGCAGCATGTCTCCTCTGCTCTCTCCGCCCGCAGCCGGAGAGAGCAGAGGAGACACTGGCACCCGGTCGGTAACGAGAGGGTAACATAACTCTCTGAAGAGGTCCGTCACTTCACAAGACACGGGAAAGCTCTGTTGGTCTGGAGGAACTGCAGAATTTATTTCTGCACAAACGTCCCCTGTGCATTCACTAGATATTCTCAGAGCTAAACTCTTCTGCAGTGTGTAGTGAGCGCGCGTTCACGTCTAGAGGTGGAGCGAGACAGCGAGGACGCGCGCGCATTCTGAGTGAAGGAGAGCATGCAGCGGAGACGAGGCTCCAGCCACACGCGAGCGCGCATATGCGAAAGCGCATGTGTGACGACCCGCTACATTTATGCGAGTACAAAGTTACAAATAGTCCCTTTAATAACTGAACATTACTATCGTTAGTAACTGAACATTACTATTGTTAATAACTGAACATTACCATTGTTAATAATCAAACATGACTATTGTTAATAATCAAACATGACTATTGTTAATAACTGAACATTACTATTGTTACTAACTGAACAGTACTATTGTTAATAACTGAACATTACTATTGTTAATAACTAAACTATTATTGTTAATAACTGAACATTACTATTGTTAATAACTGAACATTACTATTGTTAATATTCAAACATGACTATTGTTAATAACTGAACAATAATATTTTTAATAACTAAACATTACTATTGTTAATAACTGAACATTACTATTGTTAATAATCAAACATGACTATTGTTAATAATCAAACATTCCTATTGTTAATAACGAACATCAGAAATGTTAATAACTGAACATTACTATTGTTAATAGCTGAACATTATTAATAACTGAACATTACTATTAATAACTGAACATTACTATTGTTAATAACGAACATCAGAAATGTTAATAACTGAACATTACTATTGTTAATAGCTGAACATTATTATTAATAACTAAACACCATTTGTTAAACTCTAAACCTTTTAAAATCTTATTTCCTTTTCATATTTACTTTTAACTTGTAAAAACTGGCAACAGTTCCATAGTGAACAATCATTATCAACCAATATGGCATTTTTCTAAAATAATCCAAGTTTTCCAGAGCTTAAGGTAGAAGATGAAGAAACGCAGCAACCAGAAAACGATATAAAACTTATATTAATATTCTTTGGATTGTTTGAGCTCGTCTGAATGAAGACAAAGACTAAACAGACAGTACTTCGTACTTCTCCTGTGATGAATACTTTATCACTGTGTAAGAACTGTCGACTTTGTACTTCTACTGTGATGAATACTTCATCACTGTGTAAGAACTGTAGACTTTGTATTTCTACTGTGATGAATACTTCATCACTGTGTAAGAACTGTCGACTTTGTACTTCTCCTGTGATGAATACTTCATCACTGTGTATGAACCGTAGACTTTGTACTTCTACTGTGATGAATACTTCATCACTGTGTATGAACCGTAGACTTTGTACTTCTACTGTGATGAATACTTCATCACTGTGTAAGAACTGT
>CAKAKS010000068.1:36186857-36194357 GCA_916700875.1 Sebastes aleutianus
TCCTCCTCCTCTCCTCCTCTATGGTTGGTCACAGCTCTGTGGGGGGCGGGGAGTCAGTATATCAGCCTGGAGGAGGAACCACAGCGAGCGTCATCATTTCACTGTTGATACCTGGATTCATCTCAGGTAACAGGTGTGTTGTTAAAATGGCTTTCTTCTTCTTCTTCACTTCATCATTTATGCGTTCCTACTGTTCAGGTACATGACACTGTCCTGGTGGACTATTCCTAGTCCTGGTATTCTCCTAAAGTTACGACTTTATTCTCCTAAAGTTACGACTTTATTCTCCTAAAGTTACGACTTTATTCTCCTGAAGTTACGACTTTATTCTCGTAAAGTTACGACTTTATTCTCGTAAAGTTACGACTTTATTCACCTAAAGTTACGACTTTATTCTCCTAAAGTTACGACTTTATTCTCGTAAAGTTACGACTTTATTCTCCTAAAGTTACGACTTTATTCTCCTAAAGTTACGACTTTATTCTCGTAAAGTTCCGACTTTATTCTTCTAAACTTACGACTTTATTCTCGTAAAGTTACGACTTTATTCACCTAAAGTTACGACTTTATTCTCCTAAAGTTACGACTTTATTCTCCTAAAGTTACGACTTTAAAGTTATGACTTTATTCTCCTAAAGTTACGATTTTATTCTCCTAAAGTTACGACTTTATTCTCCTAAAGTTACGACTTTAAAGTTATGACTTTATTCTCCTAAAGTTACGACTTTATTCTCCTAAAGTTACGACTTCATTCTGCTAAAGTTACGACTTTAAAGTTAGGACTTTATTCTCCTAAAGTTATTACTTTATTCTCGTAAAGTTAGGACTTTATTCTCCTAAAGTTAGGACTTTATTCTCGTAAAGTTACGACTTTATTCTCGTAGAGTTACGACTTTATTCTCCTAAAGTTAGGACTTTATTCTCGTAAAGTTACGACTTTATTCTCGTAGAGTTACGACTTTATTCTCCTAAAGTTACAACTTTATTCTTGAAATCTCTGATTTAGCAGCAGCTGGTTAGCTGTTTACTAGCTGTAGTGATGTAGAGGCTGTAATACTAGTAATACTACTAGTACTAGTACTAGTAGTAGTAGTAATAGTAGTAGTGATAATAGTAGTAGTAGTGATAATAGTAGTAGTAGTACTAGTAGTAGTAGTGATAATAGTAGTAGTAGTAGTAGTAGTGATAATAGTAGTAGTAGTGATAATAGTAGTAGTAGTGATAATAATAGTAGTGATAGTGATAGTAGTAGTGATGATAGTAGTAGTAGTGATAATAGTAGTAGTAGTGATAGTAGTAGTAGTAGTAGTGATAATAGTAGTAGTAGTGATAATAGTAGTAGTAGTGATAATAATAGTAGTAGTGATAGTGATAGTAGTAGTGATGATAGTAGTAGTAGTAGTGATGATAGTAGTAGTAGTGATAATAGTAGTAGTACTGATAATAGTAGTAGTAGTGATAATAGTAGTAGTAGTGATAATAGTAGTAGTGATAGTGATAGTAGTAGTGATGATAGTAGTAGTAGTGATGATAGTAGTACTAGTAGTGATGATAATACTAGTAGTGATGATAGTAGTACTAGTAGTAGTAGTGATAGTAGTAGTAGTGATGATAGTAGTAGTAGTACTAGTAGTAGTAGTGATAGTAGTAGTAGTACTAGTAGTAGTAGTGATAATAGTAGTAGTGATGATAGTAGTAGTGATAATAGTAGTAGTAGTGATAGTAGTAGTAGTGATAATAGTGATAGTAGTAGTAGTGATAATAGTGATAGTAGTAGTGATAATAGTGATAGTAGTAGTAGTGATGATAGTAGTAGTGATAATAGTAGTAGTAGTGATAGTAGTAGTGATAGTAATAGTAGTAGTAGTAGTGATGATAGTAGTAGTGATAATAGTAGTAGTAGTGATAGTAGTAGTAGTGATAGCAATAGTAGTCATAGTAGTAATGAAAATAGTAGTAGTGATAGTAACGCGTTACTCACCGCAGTAGTCATAGTAGTACTAGTAGTACTAGTAGTGATAATAGTAGTAGTAATGATAGTAGTAGTAGTGATGATAGTAGTAGTAATGATAGTAGTAGTAGTGATGATAGTAGTAGTAGTAGTAGTGATAGTAGTAGTAGTGATAGTAATAGTAGTCATAGTAGTAATGATAATAGTAGTAGTGATAGTAACGCGTTACTCACCGCAGTAGTCATAGTAGTACTAGTAGTACTAGTAGTAGTAGTAGTGATAATAGTAGTAGTAGTGATGATAGTAGTAGTAGTGATGATAGTAGTAGTAGTGATAGTAGTAGTAGTGATGATAGTAGTAGTAGTGATAATAGTAGTAGTAGTGAGTTATAGTAGTAGTAGTAGTAGTGATGATAGTAGTAGTAGTAATGATAGTAACGCGTTACTCACCGCAGTAGTCATAGTAGTACTAGTAGTAGTAGTAGTAGTAGTAGTAGTGATGATAGTAGTAGTAGTGATAATAGTAGTAGTAGTGATAGTAGTAGTAGTAGTGATGATAGTAGTAGTAGTGATAGTAGTAGTAGTGATGATAGTAGTAGTAGTGATAGTAGTAGTAGTAGTAGTGATGATAGTAGTAGTAGTAGTAGTGATGATAGTAGTAGTGATAGTAGTAGTAGTAGTGATAGTAGTAATAGTAGTAGTAGTAGTAGTGATAGTAGTGATAGTAGTAGTAGTGATGATAGTAGTAGTGATGATAGTGATAGTAGTAGTGATAGTAGTGATGATAGTAGTAGTAGTAGTAGTAGTGATGATAGTAGTAGTGATAGTAGTAGTAGTGATAGTAGTAGTAGTAGTAGTAGTGATGATAGTAGTAGTGATAGTAGTAGTAGTAGTAGATAGTAATAGTAATGATGATAGTAGTAGTGATAGTGATAGTAGTAGTAGTAGTGATAATAGTAGTAGTAGTGATGATAATAGTAGTAGTAGTGATAATAGTAGTAGTAGTGATAGTAGTAGTAGTGATGATAGTAGTAGTAGTAGTGATAGTAATAGTAGTGATGATAGTAGTAGTGATAGTAGTAGTAGTGATAGTAGTAATAGTAGTGATAATAGTAGTAGTAGTGATGATAGTAGTAGTAGTGATGATAGTAGTAGTGATGATAGTAGTAGTAGTGATGATAGTAATAGTAGTGATGATAGTAGTAGTAGTGATGATAGTAGTAGTAGTGATGATAGTAATAGTAGTGATGATAGTAGTAGTGATAGTAGTAATAGTAGTGATAAAAGTAGTAGTAGTGATAGTAATAGTAGTGATGATAGTAGTAGTAGTGATGATAGTAGTAGTAGTAGTGATAGTAATAGTAGTGATGATAGTAATAGTAGTGATGATAGTAGTAGTGATAGTAGTAGTAGTGATAGTAGTAGTAGTAATAGTAGTGATAATAGTAGTAGTAGTGATGATAGTAGTAGTAGTAGTGATAGTAATAGTAGTGATGATAGTAATAGTAGTGATGATAGTAATAGTAGTGATAGTAGTAGTAGTGATAGTAGTAGTAGTAGTAGTAGTGATGATAGAAATAGTAGTGATGATAGTAATAGTAGTGATAATAGTAGTAGTAGTAGTGATAGTAGTGATGATAGTAGTAGTGATGATAGTAGTAGTGATAGTAGTAGTAATAGTAGTGATAATAGTAGTAGTAGTGATGATAGTAGTAGTAGTAGTGATAGTAATAGTAGTGATGATAGTAATAGTAGTGATGATAGTAATAGTAGTGATGATAGTAATAGTGATAGTAGTAGTAGTGATAGTAGTAGTAGTGATGATAGAAATAGTAGTGATGATAGTAATAATAGTGATGATAGTAATAGTGATAGTAGTAGTAGTGATAGTAGTAGTAGTAATAGTAGTGATAATAGTAGTAGTAGTAGTGATGATAGTAATAGTAGTGATAATAGTAGTAGTAGTAGTGATAGTAGTGATGATAGTAGTAGTAGTAGTGATAGTAGTGATGATAGTAGTAGTGATGATAGTAATAGTAGTGATAATAGTAGTAGTGATGATAGTAGTAGTAGTAGTGATAGTAGTGATGATAGTAGTGATGATAGTAGTAGTGATGATAGTAGTAGTGATAGTAGTAGTAATAGTAGTGATAATAGTAGTAGTAGTGATGATAGTAGTAGTAGTGATGATAGTAGTAGTAGTAGTGATGATAGTAGTAGTAGTAGTGATGATAGTAGTAGTAGTGATGATAGTAATAGTAGTGATGATAGTAGTAGTAGTAGTGATGATAATAGTAGTAGTAGTAGTGATAGTAGTAGTAATAGTAGTAGTAGTGATGATAGTAATAATAGTGATGATAGTAATAGTGATAGTAGTAGTAGTGATAGTAGTAGTAGTGATAGTAGTGATAATAGTAACGCGTTACTCACCGCAGTTTGTTTATCTGATGAACGTCTGGTACTTCCGGTGATGCTAACGTTAGCTTCAGGCTAACAGCAGCGCTGACCTTTGACCCGCAGCAGACTGATGTTAGCGGAGCCTGATGAGACCTGCTGCTCCCGGAGGTCGGGTTAGGGTTAGGGTTAGGGTTAGGGTTAGGGTTCCGGGTTAGAGGTTCCGGGTTTAGAGGTTCTGGGTTTAGTGGGTTTAGTTCTGATCTGCTAACAGACCCGCGGAATCAACGGGTGACTCACTGCGCCTGCGCACTAATCTGTGTTCTTCTTCTGTGGTGTTTAACGGCAGCTTGTTACATTACTGTCATCCTGTGGAGCTGGTTAGAGTTACCTTCATATTCCATCAGTCTGGTTCTGGTTCTGTCTGGTTCTGTCTGGTTCTGTCTGGTTCTGTCATCCTGTGGAGCTGGTTAGAGTTACCTTCATATTCCATCAGTCTGGTTCTGGTTCTGTCTGGTTCTGTCTGGTTCTGTCTGGTTCTGCCATCCTGTGGAGCTAGTTAGAGTTACCTTCATATTCCATCAGTCTGGTTCTGGTTCTGTCTGGTTCTGTCTGGTTCTGCCATCCTGTGGAGCTGGTTAGAGTTACCTTCATATTCCATCAGTCTGGTTCTGGTTCTGTCTGGTTCTGTCTGGTTCTGTCATCCTGTGGAGCTGGTTAGAGTTACCTTCATATTCCATCAGTCTGGTTCTGGTTCTGTCTGGTTCTGTCTGGTTCTGTCTGGTTCTGTCATCCTGTGGAGCTGGTTAGAGTTACCTTCATATTCCATCAGTCTGGTTCTGGTTCTGTCTGGTTCTGTCTGGTTCTGTCTGGTTCTGTCTGGTTCTGCCATCCTGTGGAGCTGGTTAGAGTTACCTTCATATTCCATCAGTCTGGTTCTGGTTCTGTCTGGTTCTGTCTGGTTCTGTCTGGTTCTGCCATCCTGTGGAGCTGGTTAGAGTTACCTTCATATTCCATCAGTCTGGTTCTGGTTCTGTCTGGTTCTGTCTGGTTCTGCCATCCGGTGGAGCTGGTTAGAGTTACCTTCATATTCCATCAGTCTGGTTCTGGTTCTGTCTGGTTCTGTCTGGTTCTGTCATCCTGTGGAGCTGGTTAGAGTTACCTTCATATTCCATCAGTCTGGTTCTGGTTCTGTCTGGTTCTGTCTGGTTCTGCCATCCTGTGGAGCTGGTTAGAGTTACCTTCATATTCCATCAGTCTGGTTCTGGTTCTGTCTGGTTCTGTCTGGTTCTGTCTGGTTCTGTCATCCTGTGGAGCTGGTTAGAGTTACCTTCATATTCCATCAGTCTGGTTCTGGTTCTGTCTGGTTCTGTCTGGTTCTGCCATCCTGTGGAGCTGGTTAGAGTTACCTTCATATTCCATCAGTCTGGTTCTGGTTCTGTCTGGTTCTGTCTGGTTCTGTCATCCTGTGGAGCTAGTTAGAGTTACCTTCATATTCCATCAGTCTGGTTCTGGTTCTGTCTGGTTCTGTCTGGTTCTGTCTGGTTCTGCCATCCTGTGGAGCTGGTTAGAGTTACCTTCATATTCCATCAGTCTGGTTCTGGTTCTGTCTGGTTCTGTCTGGTTCTGTCATCCTGTGGAGCTGGTTAGAGTTACCTTCATATTCCATCAGTCTGGTTCTGGTTCTGTCTGGTTCTGTCTGGTTCTGTCTGGTTCTGCCATCCTGTGGAGCTGGTTAGAGTTACCTTCATATTCCATCAGTCTGGTTCTGGTTCTGTCTGGTTCTGTCTGGTTCTGTCATCCTGTGGAGCTGGTTAGAGTTACCTTCATATTCCATCAGTCTGGTTCTGGTTCTGTCTGGTTCTGTCTGGTTCTGTCATCCTGTGGAGCTGGTTAGAGTTACCTTCATATTCCATCAGTCTGGTTCTGGTTCTGTCTGGTTCTGTCTGGTTCTGTCTGGTTCTGTCATCCTGTGGAGCTGGTTAGAGTTACCTTCATATTCCATCAGTCTGGTTCTGGTTCTGTCTGGTTCTGTCTGGTTCTGTCTGGTTCTGTCTGGTTCTGCCATCCTGTGGAGCTGGTTAGAGTTACCTTCATATTCCATCAGTCTGGTTCTGGTTCTGTCTGGTTCTGTCTGGTTCTGTCTGGTTCTGCAATCCTGTGGAGCTGGTTAGAGTTACCTTCATATTCCATCAGTCTGGTTCTGGTTCTGTCTGGTTCTGTCTGGTTCTGTCATCCTGTGGAGCTGGTTAGAGTTACCTTCATATTCCATCAGTCTGGTTCTGGTTCTGTCTGGTTCTGTCTGGTTCTGCCATCCTGTGGAGCTGGTTAGAGTTACCTTCATATTCCATCAGTCTGGTTCTGGTTCTGTCTGGTTCTGTCTGGTTCTGTCTGGTTCTGTCATCCTGTGGAGCTGGTTAGAGTTACCTTCATATTCCATCAGTCTGGTTCTGGTTCTGTCTGGTTCTGTCTGGTTCTGCCATCCTGTGGAGCTGGTTAGAGTTACCTTCATATTCCATCAGTCTGGTTCTGGTTCTGTCTGGTTCTGTCTGGTTCTGTCATCCTGTGGAGCTAGTTAGAGTTACCTTCATATTCCATCAGTCTGGTTCTGGTTCTGTCTGGTTCTGTCTGGTTCTGTCTGGTTCTGCCATCCTGTGGAGCTGGTTAGAGTTACCTTCATATTCCATCAGTCTGGTTCTGGTTCTGTCTGGTTCTGTCTGGTTCTGTCTGGTTCTGTCATCCTGTGGAGCTGGTTAGAGTTACCTTCATATTCCATCAGTCTGGTTCTGGTTCTGTCTGGTTCTGTCTGGTTCTGCCATCCTGTGGAGCTAGTTAGAGTTACCTTCATATTCCATCAGTCTGGTTCTGGTTCTGTCTGGTTCTGTCTGGTTCTGTCTGGTTCTGTCATCCTGTGGAGCTGGTTAGAGTTACCTTCATATTCCATCAGTCTGGTTCTGGTTCTGTCTGGTTCTGTCTGGTTCTGCCATCCTGTGGAGCTGGTTAGAGTTACCTTCATATTCCATCAGTCTGGTTCTGGTTCTGTCTGGTTCTGTCTGGTTCTGTCTGGTTCTGTCATCCTGTGGAGCTGGTTAGAGTTACCTTCATATTCCATCAGTCTGGTTCTGGTTCTGTCTGGTTCTGTCTGGTTCTGCCATC
>CAKAKS010000068.1:36199357-36214357 GCA_916700875.1 Sebastes aleutianus
GCAGGAGCTCGTGCTGCTTCAGCTGCGACATCAGCAGGAAGCTCTTCTGGCAGACGCCGCAGACGTACGGCCGGTCGCCGCTGTGCTGCCTCATGTGGTACAGGTACAGGTGGCGCAGGTGGAAAGACTTCTCGCAGGTGTCGCAGGTGAACTCTTTGTTCTCAGCGTGGCACTTCTCGTGCGTCCTCAGCGTGGTGTTGCTGCTGAAGCTCTTCAGACAGATCTTACAGCTGTAGGGTTTGGCGCCGGTCGGCCTGCGTCTCGCCGCTGCGGCGCCGACCTTCTGCCGGTCCTTGTTGCTGTGGACCAGCTGCTGGTGCTTCTGCAGCTGGCAGTTGTAGAAAAACGTCTTCCCACAGAGGTCGCACATGAACGGCTTCTCCACGCCGTGAACCAGCATGTGGGTCTTCAGAGCCCAGGTACCCGTGAACCCCTCGCCACACTTATCACACCTGAGGCGGGAACAAAGAACACGTTGAGACAGAGACGCAGCACCTCACCTGACTCATTTTGATTATATGTGACATCAGATACAGGAAGCTGACTGTCAACGCTGCCGTCACAGCGACTCACCGGAGAAAGGTGACAGGTGTGAACGGTGTCTGTTTACGTACCTGAAGGGCTTCTCTCCGTTGTGGAGGCGCAGGTGTCTCTGGAAGTTGTACTTGAGGCCGAAGCTGAGGCCGCAGGTCTGACACATGAAGGGTTTCTCTCCGGAGTGGACCACGCGGTGCTGCAGCAGACCCATCTTACACTTGAAGGCCTTGTCGCACTCGCAGCACTTGTACGGCCGCTCCTCCGAGTGCGACCTCTTGTGGACGCGCAGGTTGCTGGCGGTGGAGAAGGTCTTCCCGCAGGTCGGGCAGGGGTACGGCCGGGCGCCGGTGTGGACCGTCTGGTGCTCGCGGAGGCTCTTCTTCCTGGTGAAGCTTTTCCCGCAGACGTCGCACATGAAGGGCTTTACCCGGGCATGCGACACCTCGTGGTACCGGAGCGCGCCGGCCGAGGTGAAGGCGCGGTCGCAGACGTGGCACTTGAGCGGCGTTTTCTCCAGCCGGTGAGAGGCCTGGTGGACTCGGAGCTGGCGCAGCAGTCTGAACTTCCTGTCGCACTTATCGCAGCGCAGCAGCTTGTCGGGGTCGCTGTCCTGAGCGTCCCTGAGCTGGTGGCTCAGCAGGTGTTTCTGCAGACTCTTGGACTTGTAGAAGCCTTTATCACAGGAGCTGCAGGGGAACGGCTTCAGGTGGCAGGACACGTGTTTCCTCAGCTGGTGGTTCTGATGGAAGCCTTTATTACACAGCTCACAGAAGAACCTCTTCTCCTTGTACAGCTCCCTCCTCCTCTTCCTATCCAGCTCCTTCTGCTCCTCTTCACTCATCGCTGCACAGGAAATCAATACCCAATCAATACAGATTCATCTGTTATTATTAATCATTAGTTTATCAGCTGGTATCTTCAGCAAAGAAATCTAAAGTCCATCTGTATTTCATACTAAAGACTTTCTACTACTATTATTATTATTATTATTATTATAACATTATTAATACTGTTATAATAATAATAATAATAATAATAATAATAATCTATTTATTGTGACTTTAATGTGAGTGTTGGTCTCACCTGGAGGAGCGTCAGTCAGCGTCTGTTCTGTCTTTATTTCTGTTTCCTGGAAAACATGATGAGTGAAAACATGTGATTCTATTGTTATAGATATACAGTAGATATATAGATCTATATATAGATATAGATCTATATATATATGCGTGGTGGAGAGGTTTGTGTGTCCCTATGACCCTGAGGGTTGTGTTGTCTTGAGCCTGGTGCTCCTGGTCGGGTCTCCCATGGCAAATTGGTCTCAGCCTCGGTTCTGGAACCGTACTCCTGGATAGGGGTTGGACTCTATTCTTCTCTGGAGTTGCCCAAGGTGTGAGGCGCCGGGCGGGTGTGGGGATACTCACAAATCCCCGGCTGAGTGCCGCTACGTTGGATTTTACCCCGGTGGACGAGAGGGTCGCCTCCCTACGCCTTCGGGTTATGGGGGGGAAACTCTGACTGTTGTTTGTGCGTATGCACCGAACAACAGCTCGGAGTATTCGGCCTTCTTGGAGACCCTGAATGGAGTCCTGTATGGGGCTCCAGTAGGGGACTCCATAGTTCTGCTGGGAGACTTCAACGCGCACGTGGGCAACGATGGAGACACCTGGAGTGGCGTGATTGGGAGGAACGGCCTCCCTGATCTAAACCCTGTGCTAGTCATGGACTGTCCATAACGAACACCATGTTCCAACATTAGGATGCTCATAAGTGTACGTGGTACCAGAGCACCCTAGGCCGAAGGTCCATGATCGATTTCAAATCGTATCGTCTGATCTGAGGCCGCATGTTTTGGACACTCGGGTGAAGAGAGGGGCGGAGCTGTCAACTGATCACCATCTGGTGGTGAGTTGGGTCAGAGGGTGGGGGAAGACTCTGGACAGACCTGGTAAGCCCAAACGGGTAGTGAGGGTGAACTGGGAACGTCTGGAGGAGGCCCCTGTCCGAGAGATCTTCAACTCACACCTCCGGCGGAGCTTTTCTGGCATCCCTGTGGAGATTGGGGGCATTGAACCCGAGTGGGCGATGTTCAAAGCTTTCATTGCTGAAGCTGCGGCGGTGAGCTGTGGTGTTAAGGTCTTAGGTGCCTCAAGGGGCGGCAACCCTCGAACACCGTGTTGGACACCGGTGGTCAGGGAAGCCGTCCGACTGTAGAAGGAGGCCTTCCGGAGGACTCCGGAGGCAGTTGCAAGGTACCGACAGGCCCGAAGAGCAGCAGCCACCGCCGTGACGGAGGCAAAGCAGCGGGTGTGGGAGGAGTTCGGAGCAGCCATGGAGAAGGACTTTTGGTCGGCACCAAAGTGCTTCTGGAAAACCGTCCGTCACCTCAGGAGGGGGAAACGGGGAACCATCCAAGCTGTGTACAGTTAGGATGGGACACTGTTGACCTCAACTGAGGAGGTAATCGGGCGGTGGAAGGAGCACTTTGAGGATCTCCTGAATCCTACTAATACGCCCTCTATTGTAGAGGCAGAGCTGGAAGCTGATGGGGGATCATCATCAATTTCCCTGGTGGAAGTCACTGAGGTAGTCAAACAACTCCACAGTGGCAAAGCCCCGGGGATTGATGAGATCCATCCAGAAATGCTGAAGGCTCTGGGTGTGGAGGGGCTGTCTTGGATGACACGTCTCTTCAACATTGCGTGGAAGTCGGTGACAGTGCCTAGGGAGTGGCAGACCGGAGTGGTGGTTCCCCTGTTCAAAAAGGGGGACCAGAGAGTGTGTGCCAATTACAGGGGTATCACACTACTCAGCCTCCCTGGTAAAGTCTACTCTAAGGTGCTGGAAAGGAGGGTTCGGCCGATAGTCGAACCTCGGATTGAAGAGGAACAATGCAGAGTCGGTACCGTCCGTGGAACAACGGACCAGGGGTCTCATTTATAACCGTTGCGTACGCACAAAACGGGGCCTGAAATGTGCGTACGCCACTTCCCACGCAATAGTTGTGATCTATAAAAACAAACTTGACGGGAGAATGTGCGCACCGGTACGGAAACTTTGACCCGTGCGTACGCACATTATGGAGACACCGAGGTAGAGGAAACTGGAGACGCAGATGGTGAGGTGGTGAATTGAAGCCAGACTGTAGACATTAAATGTCATTATACGTATAATGATGCCTCTCACACATTTAACTTCTCTTCATACTTATATCCACTTTATCATAAACATTTAAAAGCAGTGTTATTTGTGCTATTGAGCCATAACTATTCTACAAGCACCTTACAAATGTAAAATATATCAGCCAACTCAAATCAAATTCTGCTCAATATCTCATCAGCGCTGTGTCACCATCACGTTTCCTCCACCTCCGGAGCTCAGAGGAGAGGGTCGGACTACCGACACTCGCAGTCAGCTGTGGAGCAGCTGATGAAATCATCATCATCGGTTGTAGAAATCCAAGATTATATCAAATAGCATTAAAGAATGGCAGAACAGAGCGCCAATAGTTTTAATAATATCTTCTAATAGTGTGCAGATATCACCAAGTACCATATTCGTTTTCATAAAGTTGTTGTGTAAAATCGCTGCAGTGATGACGTGACTTATTAATTTATTTATGTTTTATTAGATAGGGACAGATACAGTATAAATAGACAAAATGAAAACGGCTATCCGATGCAACTATCAGACTGTCTCCAGTGCGCCACTCTGCCTCCTCCAGTCACCTCCACCCGGCACATCTCCACCAGTATGGATTGTGTAAATTAACAAAGTGTGGAAATAAAGCCAGTGACAGCTCTCACACAATTGTTACTCTCCATATCCTCATTATCATTATCAGTCCTAATCATAATACAGGACAAGTTCACTATAAAAACTTAAATAATAAATAAATAGTGTTCACCTGTTAAACTTCTTTTTTCTAATGATATCCAGCGTGGTGGATTTTACTGATTGTCTTGATCATTTTGGCAAGTTGTGAATCGATGAAATGGATTGCTGTAAAGATATAAACACTGCAGTGACACTGGTAGCATGCTGCATGGTGCTGGTGGATATACCTGCACTGAGGACTAAATGACGTGTATAACAGAATTAAGAGGGAACAAGTGTTCAGAGACCTCCTCAACTACAAGCACCCTTGATCTCTGTGTCAGAAAAACTCCTTTTCTCAGTCTTCCTCTCGGTAGTTGCTGTGATTTACCGTAAAGATCAAACAGGCTCATTTACATGCAGAAACATTCATGAGGTGTTTTGCATGGACCATTTATGGTTGAATGTGGGCGTGTAGAGGGCGGAATATGAGGCGGATCCACGTGCGCACATTTCCAGGTGGAGTGTGATTTATAAAGGGAACATTGCGTGCAGGTGTGCGTACGCACAGTTTATAAATCTGATTTTTTTTTGGCGTACGCCATTTTCGGCTTTTGTGCGCACGTACATTTTTAGTATGGATCCTACGCACTGTTTTATAAATGAGACCCCAGCTCTTTACTCTCACAGGGATCCTGGAGGGGGCCTGGGAGTATGCCTATCCAGTCTACATGTGTTTTGTGGACTTGGAGAAGGCGTATGACCGGGTCCCCCGGGAGATACTGTGGGGGGTGCTGCGGGAGTATGGGGTGAGGGGGGCACTTCTCAGAGCCATCCAATCTTTGTACGCCCAAAGCGAGAGCTGTGTTCAGGTCCTCGGCAGTAAGTCGAACTCTTCCGGTGGAAGACTGATCTACCGGTCAGTCTTGGTTCCTACTCTCACCGATGGTCATGAGGGCTGGGTCAGGACCCAAAGCTCTCGATCTACTGGTCAGTCTCCGTTCCTACTCTCACCTCTGGTCATGAGGGCTGGGTCAGGACCTAAAGAACTAGATCTACCGGTCAGTCTTCGTTCCTCCTCTCACCTCTGGTCATGAGGGCTGGGTCAGGACCTAAAGCTCTCGATCTACCGGTCAGTCTTGGTTCCTACTCTCACCTATGGTCATGAGGGCTGGGTCAGGACCCAAAGCTCTCGATCTACTGGTCAGTGTTCGTTCCTCCTCTCACCTCTGGTCATGAGGGCTGGGTCAGGACCCAAAGAACTAGATCTACCGGTCAGTGTTGGTTCCTACTCTCACCTCTGGTCATGAGGGCTGGGTCAGGACCCAAAGAACTAGATCTACCGGTCAGTGTTGGTTCCTACTCTCACCTCTGGTCATGAGGGCTGGGTCAGGACCTAAAGAACTAGATCTACCGGTCAGTCTCCGTTCCTACTCTCACCTCTGGTCATGAGGGCTGGGTCAGGACCCAGAGAACTAGATCTACCGGTCAGTCTTGGTTCCTACTCTCACCTCTGGTCATGAGGGCTGGGTCAGGACCCAAAGAACTAGATCTACCGGTCAGTCTTCGTTCCTACTCTCACCTCTGGTCATGAGGGCTGGGTCAGGACCCAAAGAACTAGATCTACCGGTCAGTCTTGGTTCCTACTCTCACCTCTGGTCATGAGGGCTGGGTCAGGACCCAAAGAACTAGATCTACTGGTCAGTCTTGGTTCCTACTCTCACCTCTGGTCATGAGGGCTGGGTCAGGACCCAAAGAACTAGATCTACTGGTCAGTCTGGGTTCCTACTCTCACCTCTGGTCATGAGGGCTGGGTCAGGACCTAAAGAACTAGATCTACCGGTCAGTCTCCGTTCCTACTCTCACCTCTGGTCATGAGGGCTGGGTCAGGACCTAAAGAACTAGATCTACCGGTCAGTCTCCGTTCCTACTCTCACCTCTGGTCATGAGGGCTGGGTCAGGACCCAGAGAACTAGATCTACCGGTCAGTGTTGGTTCCTACTCTCACCTCTGGTCATGAGGGCTGGGTCAGGACCCAAAGAACTAGATCTACCGGTCAATCTCCGTTCCTACTCTCACCTCTGGTCATGAGGGCTGGGTCAGGACCCAAAGAACTAGATCTACCGGTCAATCTCCGTTCCTACTCTCACTTCTGGTCATGAGGGCTGGGTCAGGACCCAAAGAACTAGATCTACCGGTCAGTCTCCGTTCCTACTCTCACCTATGTTCATGAGGGCTGGGTCAGGACCCAAAGAACTAGATCTACCGGTCAGTCTCCATTCCTCCTCTCACCTATGGTCATGAGGGCTGGGTCAGGACCCAAAGAACTAGATCTACCGGTCAGTCTTCGTTCCTCCTCTCACCTCTGGTCATGAGGGCTGGGTCAGGACCCAAAGAACTAGATGTACCGGTCAGTCTTGGTTCCTACTCTCACCTATGTTCATGAGGGCTGGGTCAGGACCCAAAGAACTAGATCTACCGGTCAGTCTTCGTTCCTCCTCTCACCTCTGGTCATGAGGGCTGGGTCAGGACCCAAAGAACTAGATCTACTGGTCAGTCTTGGTTCCTACTCTCACCTCTGGTCATGAGGGCTGGGTCAGGACCTAAAGAACTAGATCTACCGGTCAGTCTCCGTTCCTACTCTCACCTCTGGTCATGAGGGCTGGGTCAGGACCCAGAGAACTAGATCTACCGGTCAGTGTTGGTTCCTACTCTCACCTCTGGTCATGAGGGCTGGGTCAGGACCTAAAGAACTAGATCTACCGGTCAATCTCCGTTCCTACTCTCACCTCTGGTCATGAGGTCTGGGTCAGGACCCAGAGAACTAGATCTACCGGTCAGTGTTGGTTCCTACTCTCACATCTGGTCATGAAGGCTGGGTCAGGACCCAAAGAACTAGATCTACCGGTCAATCTCCGTTCCTACTCTCACTTCTGGTCATGAGGGCTGGGTCAGGACCTAAAGAACTAGATCTACCGGTCAGTGTTCGTTCCTCCTCTCACCTCTGGTCATGAGGGCTGGGTCAGGACCTAAAGAACTAGATCTACCGGTCAGTCTTCGTTCCTCCTCTCACCTCTGGTCATGAGGGCTGGGTCAGGACCCAGAGAACTAGATCTACCGGTCAGTCTTGGTTCCTACTCTCACCTCTGGTCATGAGGGCTGGGTCAGGACCCAAAGAACTAGATCTACCGGTCAGTCTTCGTTCCTCCTCTCACCTCTGGTCATGAGGGCTGGGTCAGGACCCAGAGAACTAGATCTACCGGTCAGTCTTGGTTCCTACTCTCACCTCTGGTCATGAGGGCTGGGTCAGGACCCAAAGAACTAGATCTACCGGTCAGTCTTCGTTCCTCCTCTCACCTCTGGTCATGAGGGCTGGGTCAGGACCTAAAGAACTAGATCTACCGGTCAGTCTCCGTTCCTCCTCTCTCCTCTGGTCATGAGGGCTGGGTCAGGACCCAAAGAACTAGATCTACCGGTCAATCTCCGTTCCTACTCTCACTTCTGGTCATGAGGGCTGGGTCAGGACCTAAAGAACTAGATCTACCGGTCAGTCTTCGTTCCTCCTCTCACCTCTGGTCATGAGGGCTGGGTCAGGACCCAAAGAACTAGATCTACCGGTCATTCTTCGTTCCTCCTCTCACCTCTGGTCATGAGGGCTGGGTCAGGACCCAAAGAACTAGATCTACCGGTCAGTCTTCGTTCCTCCTCTCACCTCTGGTCATGAGGGCTGGGTCAGGACCCAGAGAACTAGATCTACCGGTCAGTCTTGGTTCCTACTCTCACCTCTGGTCATGAGGGCTGGGTCAGGACCCAAAGAACTAGATCTACCGGTCAGTCTTCGTTCCTCCTCTCACCTCTGGTCATGAGGGCTGGGTCAGGACCCAGAGAACTAGATCTACCGGTCAGTCTTCGTTCCTCCTCTCACCTCTGGTCATGAGGGCTGGGTCAGGACCCAAAGAACTAGATCTACCGGTCAGTCTCCGTTCCTCCTCTCACCTATGGTCATGAGGGCTGGGTCAGGACCCAAAGAACTAGATCTACCGGTCAGTCTTCGTTCCTCCTCTCACCTCTGGTCATGAGGGCTGGGTCAGGACCCAGGCTGGGGTCAGGACCCAGGAACTAGACTCTACCGTGGTCAGTCTTCCGTTCCTGCCTCTCACCTCGGTCATGAGGTGCTGGGTCCGGACCCAAAGAACTAGATATCTACCGGTCCAGTCCTCCGTTCCTCCTCTCACTCTATGGTCATGAGGGCTTTGTTCAGGACCCAAAGACCTAGATCTACCGGTGGACAGCTCTTCGTTCCTCCTCTCACCTCTGGTCATGAGGGCTGGGTCAGGACCCAGAGAACTAGATCTACCGGTCAGTGTTGGTTCCTACTCTCACCTCTGGTCATGAGGGCTGGGTCAGGACCCAAAGAACTAGATCTACCGGTCAGTCTTCGTTCCTCCTCTCACCTCTGGTCATGAGGGCTGGGTCAGGACCCAAAGAACTAGATCTACCGGTCAGTGTTGGTTCCTACTCTCACCTCTGGTCATGAGGGCTGGGTCAGGACCCAAAGAACTAGATCTACCGGTCAGTCTCCGTTCCTCCTCTCACCTATGGTCATGAGGGCTGGGTCAGGACCCAGAGAACTAGATCGCGGGTAGAAGCGGCTGAAATGTGTTTCCTCAGGAGGGTGGCTGGCTCTCTCCCTTAGAGATAGGGTGAGAAGCTCAGTCATCCGTGAGGGACTCGGAGTAGAGCCGCTGCTCCTTTGTGTTGAAAGGAGCCAGCTGAGGCCGAAACACACACTTACGACAGGAAGAGCGTGTTCGTCTTCAGGTGACGGCATGTCCTCGCTGCTTGGCTGATCGTTAGCCACAGGAAGTGATGTCACGTCTCCAAATGATTCATCAGGATCCCTGAAGATCTGGTTCACTTCCAATCCCTCCTCAGTCTGAAGGTCGATGTGAAGGTCAGTCTGAAGGTCGGTCAGAAGGTCAGCTGTGGCGTTATCAGTGGTTTGATCTGGTTTCTCCGGCGGTACCGGGGGGGCGGGGCTGCTCTTGCCTGTGATTGGTCCGGGGAGCGGCTGGCTGATGATGACCAGAGGCACCAGAGGGGCGCTGCCGGCGCTGCGTCTGGATTTGGCGGAGTTGAGGATGGCCATGGCGAGGGCCGCAGGACCGGCAGCTGGTTGGCTGATGTCCAGCGACAGGGCGGGTCCATCTGGAAGAGTCAGCACGTCAAACAGGAAATACGTCAGACTTTCCTTTTAACTTAAGTCTTTCCACCTTTATTTTGAAGTCTTCAGGAAGTTGTGCGTCCTACATTTCCCAGAATGTGATTCGATATTATTTTATACATTAAGAGTTAAACTGACTCACCTGATGGTTTGACCTTATAAACCGTCTGTGTCTTCTCGACCTTTGACCTCAGCCCCGACTCCAGATGTCCCACTTTGTCCTTCAGAGCTTCATTTTCCGTCACTAAGCTCACGTAGAGCTCTCTGAAGACGCTGTAGATCTTACGGACCGCCTCTCTGGTCATCAGGCGCAGGACGGCGGTCAGCTGAGCCTGAAACAACAACAGGAAGTCATAGGGTTAAACTACACGCTACAACAGGAAGTCATAGGGTTAAACTACACGCTACAACAGGAAGTCATAGGGGTTAAACTACACGCTACAACAGGAAGTCATAGGGGTTAAACTACACGCTACAACAGGAAGTCATAGGGTTAAACTACACGCTACAACAGGAAGTCATAGGGTTAAACTACACGCTACAACAGGAAGTCATAGGGGTTAAACTACACGCTACAACAGGAAGTCATAGGGGTTAAACTACACGCTACAACAGGAAGTCATAGGGGTTAAACTACACGCTACAACAGGAAGTCATAGGGGTTAAACTACACGCTACAACAGGAAGTCATAGGGGTTAAACTACACGCTACAACAGGAAGTCATAGGGTTAAACTACACGCTACAACAGGAAGTCATAGGGGTTAAACTACACGCTACAACAGGAAGTCATAGGGTTAAACTACACGCTGTTATTAAAGTATTATTTATTAATGATTAGACCAATAGGTGCATTAGGCACAAAGTCTCATCTTTATCTGACTGACGACATGACGTCATTCTAAGTCACGTTTCTGTTGTCTCGCGTGATTATAACTCTCCAGCAAAGCAGGAAGTGACGGAGGATTTCCCTCTGAATCTCTCTGAGCTTTCAGATCAACTCTAGATCAATATATTGACTCTGATATTGATCTGTTTGTGTTAGTATTGATATTAACGGTCACCGTGTGTCCTCACCCGTCTCTCCGGACTGTCCGTGTCCCGGTGGAGCTCAGACACCGCGGACTCCACCGCCGCCTCCATGATCAGCTCCGTCTGACACACAAACACCGCCGAGCCGCCGCGCTCCATCAGGCGGCCGGACGGTACACCGGGCTACCGGACGGGCTACCGGACGGTACACCGGGCTACCGGACGGGCTACCGGACGGGCTACCGGAGGATCTACTACTCCGGTCCCGGGTCGGCTGCGTGTCTCACTGAGGGACAAAGTCTCAGAAACACAAACAGTTAGATCTTTGACTCCAACATGGCGCTCTGATTACATCCGGTTCACTGCCAAGTACCGACCTTTCAAAGTAAAAGTCTTATGAGCAGATACAGAGTCTGAGACCGGAACCACCGAACGTCGTCATTCACAGCATGTTTTACTGATGTATCAGGGAAGTGTTATTCTGAAGAGCTTCACAGGAAGTATAGAGAGGCGAAGTCCCGCCCCTTCCGGTTTACCTCCACGGGACGTTATTCAGGACCTATGGAAGGAGGCTGGGTCGGGTTTACGGGTACGTTAGGGTTATATAATCTACAATTTAACATCGGGTTATATAATCTATAATTTAACATCGGGTTATATAATCTATAATTTAACGTTAGGGTTATATAATCTATAATTTAACGTCAGGGTTATATAATCTATAATTTAACGTCAGGGTTATATAATCTACAATTTAACGTCAGGGTTATATAATCTATAATTTAACGTCAGGGTTATATAATCTATAATTTAACGTCAGGGTTATATAATCTATAATTTAACATCGGGTTATATAATCTATAATTTAACGTCAGGGTTATATAATCTATAATTTAACATCGGGTTATATAATCTATAATTTAACGTCAGGGTTATATAATCTATAATTTAACATCGGGTTATATAATCTATAATTTAACGTTAGGGTTATATAATCTATAATTTAACGTCAGGGTTATATAATCTATAATTTAACGTCAGGGTTATATAATCTACAATTTAACGTCAGGGTTATATAATCTATAATTTAACGTCAGGGTTATATAATCTATAATTTAACGTCAGGGTTATATAATCTATAATTTAACATCGGGTTATATAATCTATAATTTAACGTCAGGGTTATATAATCTATAATTTAACATCGGGTTATATAATCTATAATTTAACATCGGGTTATATAATCTATAATTTAACGTCAGGGTTATATAATCTATAATTTAACATCGGGTTATATAATCTATAATTTAACATCGGGTTATATAATCTATAATTTAACGTCAGGGTTATATAATCTATAATTTAACATCGTGTTATATAATCTATAATTTAACATCGGGTTATATAATCTATAATTTAACGTCAGGGTTATATAATCTATAATTTAACGTTAGGGTTATATAATCTATAATTTAACGTCAGGGTTATATAATCTACAATTTAACGTTAGGGTTATATAATCTATAATTTAACGTTAGGATTATATAATCTATAATTTAACGTTAGGGTTATATAATCTATAATTTAACATCAGGGTTATATAATCTACAATTTAACGTTAGGGTTATATAATCTATAATTTAACGTCAGGGTTATATAATCTACAATTTAACGTTAGGGTTATATAATCTATAATTTAACATCAGGGTTATATAATCTACAATTTAACGTTAGGGTTATATAATCTATAATTTAACGTTAGGATTATATAATCTATAATTTAACGTTAGGGTTATATAATCTATAATTTAACATCAGGGTTATATAATCTACAATTTAACGTTAGGGTTATATAATCTATAATTTAACGTCAGGGTTATATAATCTACAATTTAACGTTAGGGTTATATAATCTATAATTTAACATCAGGGTTATATAATCTATAATTTAACGTCAGGGTTATATAATCTATAATTTAACATCGGGTTATATAATCTATAATTTAACATCGGGTTATATAATCTATAATTTAACGTCAGGGTTATATAATCTATAATTTAACGTTAGGGTTATATAATCTATAATTTAACGTCAGGGTTATATAATCTACAATTTAACGTTAGGGTTATATAATCTATAATTTAACGTTAGGGTTATATAATCTATAATTTAACATCAGGGTTATATAATCTACAATTTAACGTTAGGGTTATATAATCTATAATTTAACGTCAGGGTTATATAATCTACAATTTAACGTTAGGGTTATATAATCTATAATTTAACATCAGGGTTATATAATCTATAATTTAACGTTAGGGTTATATAATCTACAATTTAACATTAGGGTTATATAATCTATAATTTAACATCGGGTTATATAATCTATAATTTAACGTTAGGGTTATATAATCTGTAATTTAACATCAGGGTTATATAATCTATAATTTAACGTTAGGGTTATATAATCTATAATTTAACATCAGGGTTATATAATCTATAATTTAACGTCAGGGTTATATAATCTATAATTTAACGTCAGGATTATATAATCTATAATTTAACATCGGGTTATATAATCTATAATTTGACATCGGGTTATATAATCTACAATTTAACGTTAGGGTTATATAATCTATAATTTAACGTCAGGGTTATATAATCTATAATTTAACATTGGGTTATATAATCTATAATTTAACGTTAGGGTTATGTAATCTATAATTTAACATCGGGTTATATAATCTATAATTTAACGTTAGGGTTATATAATCTATAATTTAACGTCAGGGTTATATAATCTATAATTTAACATCAGGGTTATATAATCTATAATTTAACGTTAGGGTTATATAATCCACAATTTAACGTCAGGGTTATATAATCTATAATTTAACGTCGGGGTTATATATTCTATAATTAAACGTCGGGGTTATATAATCTATGATTTAACATCGGGGTTATATAATCTATAATTTAACGTTAGGGTTATATATTCTATAATTAAACGTCGGGGTTATATAATCTATGATTTAACATCGGGGTTATATAGTCTATAATTTAACGTTAGGGTTATATAATCTATAATTTAACGTCAGAGTTAAATAATCTATAATTTAACGTTAGGGTTATATAATCCACAATTTAACGTCAGGGTTATATAATCTATAATTTAACGTCAGGGTTATATAATCTACAATTTAACATCGGGGTTATATAAATCTATAATTTAACGTCGGGGTTATATAATCTATAATTTAACGTCAAAGTTATATAATCTTTAATTTAACGTCAAAGTTATATAATCTTTAATTTAACGTTGTGGTTATATAATCTATAATTTAACGTCAGGGTTATATAATGTATAATTTAACGTCAGGGTTATATAATCTATAATTTAACATCGGGTTATATAATCTATAATTTAACATCGGGTTATATAATCTATAATTTAACATCGGGTTATATAATCTATAATTTAACATCGGGTTATATAATCTATAATTTAACATCGGGTTATATAATCTATAATTTAACATCGTGTTATATAATCTACAATTTAACGTTAGGGTTATATAATCTATAATTTAACGTTAGGATTATATAATCTATAATTTAACGTTAGGGTTATATAATCTATAATTTAACATCAGGGTTATATAATCTACAATTTAACGTTAGGGTTATATAATCTATAATTTAACGTCAGGGTTATATAATCTACAATTTAACGTTAGGGTTATATAATCTATAATTTAACGTTAGGATTATATAATCTATAATTTAACGTTAGGGTTATATAATCTACAATTTAACATCAGGGTTATATAATCTATAATTTAACGTTAGGGTTATATAATCTATAATTTAACATCAGGGTTATATAATCTATAATTTAACGTTAGGGTTATATAATCTACAATTTAACGTTAGGGTTATATAATCTATAATTTAACATCGGGTTATATAATCTATAATTTAACATTAGGGTTATGTAATCTATAATTTAACATCGGGTTATATAATCTATAATTTAACGTTAGGGTTATATAATCTGTAATTTAACATCAGGGTTATATAATCTATAATTTAACGTTAGGGTTATATAATCTATAATTTAACATCGGGTTATATAATCTATAATTTAACGTTAGGGTTATATAATCTATAATTTAACGTCAGGGTTATATAATCTATAATTTAACGTCAGGATTATATAATCTATAATTTAACATCGGGTTATATAATCTATAATTTGACATCGGGTTATATAATCTACAATTTAACATTAGGGTTATATAATCTATAATTTAACGTCAGGGTTATATAATCTATAATTTAACGTTAGGGTTATGTAATCTATAATTTAACATCGGGTTATATAATCTATAATT
>CAKAKS010000068.1:36219357-36242700 GCA_916700875.1 Sebastes aleutianus
TTATATTAGGGTTAGGTGAGATAGGGGTTAGGGTTAGAGGGTTAGGGATAGGGGTTAGGGTTAGGGTTAGGGTTAGGGGTTAGTGGTTAGGGTTAGGGTTAGGGTTAGGGTTAGGGGGTTAGGGGTTGAGGAAAGGGTTAGGGTTAGGGGTTAGGGGTTAGGGTTAGGGTTAGGGTTAGGGGGTTAGGGGTTGAGGTAAGGGTAGGGTTAGGGTTAGTGGTTAGGGTTAGGGGTTGAGGAAAGGGTTAGGGTTAGGGTTAGGGTTAGGGTTAGGGGGTTAGGGGTTGAGGTAAGGGTAGGGTTAGGGTTAGTGGTTAGGGTTAGGGGTTGAGGAAAGGGTTAGGGTTAGGGTTAGGGTTAGGGGTTAGTGGTTAGGGTTAGGGGTTGAGGAAAGGGTAGGGTTAGGTGAGATTACATTTTTTATTTGTGTAAATAATTGTAAAAAAATCAAAGTTGAATGAAATTTAATCTATTAAAGTGCTTCGGTGTCGTCAGATCAGGGTTAGTTTAATGTTAGTTTAATGTTAGTTTAATGTTAGTATAAAGTTAGTTTAACAATAATACCAATAATGAAACTCTGTTAGTATCAGTATCAAAGTATTACTTCATTTTAATGTCTACAGATTAATTTTAATGTTTAATGTTTATGGTTCATATTGAGACACAATACAAAAAAATTTAATTTAAACACCAAATATTTTACACATGAAATGATTATGAAACAAAGTCAAGAAAACTCTTTGTTTACCGGTTAGTTGGTTAACTGGTTAACGTATTTACAGGTTAGAAGGTTAACGTGTTTACAGGTTAACGTGTTAACAGGTTAACGTGTTTACAGGTTAACGTGTTAACTGGTTAGCGTGTTAGCAGGTTAACGTGTTTGCAGGTTAACGTGTTAACAGGTTAACGTGTTTACAGGTTAACGTGTTAACTGGTTAACGTGTTAACTGGTTAGCGTGTTAGCAGGTTAACGTGTTTGCAGGTTAACGTGTTTGCAGGTTAACGTGTTTGCAGGTTAACGTGTGTGCAGGTTAACTTGTTAACGTGTTAGCAGGTTAACGTGTTTGCAGGTTAACTTGTTAACGTGTTAGCAGGTTAACGTGTTTGCAGGTTAACTTGTTAACGTGTTAACTGGTTAACGTGTTAACAGGTTAACGTGTTTTCAGGTTTACATGTTAACTTGTTTACTGGTTAACAGGTTAACGTGTTTACAGGTTAACGTGTTAACTGGTTAACGTGTTAACCTGTAAACTGGTTAACGTCTTAACAGGTTAACGTGTTTACAGGTTAACGTGTTTACAGGTTAACGTGTTAACCTGTAAACTGGTTAACGTGTTAACCTGTAAACTGGTTAACGTGTTTACAGGTTAACGTGTTTTCAGGTTTAAATGTTAACTTGTTTACTGGTTAACAAGTTAACTGGTTAACAGGTCAGATGTGAGTCAGCTGGTGTATTGATCTTCTGTTGTCTGTTAAATGTTTTACGTTCTGTTGTTCAGTGAAGTTGTCTCCTGTTTAAAATATAAAGTATATATATATATATTTATACTTTATATTTATATATATATATTTATTTTTCTATTTAAAATAAAACTGCTGTTTGTCGTCTGATTTACAAAATGATCTAAATGAACAGACAAGTAGGACAGACAGAGACAGGTAGACAGACAGGTGTTTTACAGACAGGTAGACAGACAGGTAAACAGACGGGTGTTTTACAGAAAGTTGGACGGACAGACAAACAGACAGGTGTTTTACAGACAGGTAGACAGACAGGTAAACAGACGGGTGTTTTACAGGTGTGGTACCTGGCTGAGGGCAGGATGATGATGATGCGGCTCATACAGGTGACGTTGTGGCGTTCCACCTGGTGAAGGAACTCCTGAAGTCGATGCTGAACGGCCGAGTTTACAAACCGACTTCGATTCTGCAGATGAGATTATTATTATTATTATTATTATATATACAATCAACACAAAAAGATTACATTCAAACCTGACCTCAGGTCTGTACTAAGAAGCGAGTTCATCATACCCAAGGTATGTTCATCATACCCAGGGTATCTCCATCATACCCAGGGTATTTTCATCATACCAGGGTATCTTCATCGTACCCAGGGTATCTTCATCATACCCAGGGTATCTTCATCATACCAGGGTATCTTCATCGTACCCAGGGTATCTTCATCATACCCAGGGTATCTTCATCATACCAGGGTATCTTCATCGTACCCAGGGTATCTTCATCATACCCAGGGTATCTTCATCATACCAGGGTATCTCCATCATACCAGGGTATCTTCATCGTACCCAGGATATCTCCATCATACCCAGGGTATCTCCATCATCCCCAGGGTATCTTCATCGTACCCAGGGTATCTCCATCATACCCAGGGTATCTTCATCGTACCCAGGGTATCTTCATCGTACCCAGGGTATCTTCATCGTACCCTCATCGTACCCAGGGTATCTTCATCGTACCCAGGGTATCTTCATCGTACCCTCATCGTACCCAGGGTATCTTCATCATACCCAGGGTATCTTCATCATACCAGGGTATCTCCATCGTACCCAGGGTATCTCCATCGTACCCTCATCGTACCCAGGGTATCTCCATCGTACCCAGGGTATCTTCATCGTACCCAGGGTATCTCCATCATACCCAGGGTATCTTCATCATACCAGGGTATCTTCATCGTACCCAGGGTATCTTCATCGTACCCAGGGTATCTTCATCGTACCCTCATCGTACCCAGGGTATCTTCATCGTACCCAGGGTATCTTCATCATACCCAGGGTATCTTCATCATACCAGGGTATCTCCATCGTACCCAGAGTATCTCCATCATACCCAGGGTATCTCCATCATACCCAGGGTATCGTACCCAGGGTATCTCCATCGTACCCAGGGTATCTCCATCATACCCAGGGTATCTTCATCATACCAGGGTATCTCCATCGTACCCAGGGTATCTTCATCGTACCCAGGGTATCTCCATCGTACCCAGGGTATCTCCATCGTACCCAGGGTATCTTCATCGTACCCAGGGTATCTTCATCGTACCCAGGGTATCTCCATCGTAGCCAGGGTATCTTCATCGTACCAGGGTATCTCATCATACCAGGGTATCTCCATCGTACCCAGGGTATCTTCATCATACCAGGGTATCTTCATCATACCAGGGTATCTTCATCATACCAGGGTATCTCCATCGTACCCAGGGTATCTCCATCATCCCCAAGGTATGTTCATCATCTCCAGGGTATCTTCATCGTACCCAGGGTATCTTCATCGTACCCAGGGTATCTCCATCGTACCCAGGGTATCTCCATCGTACCCAGGGTATCTTCATCGTACCCAGGGTATCGTCATCGTACCCAGGGTATCTTCATCGTACCCAGGGTATCTTCATCGTACCCAGGGTATCATCATCGTACCCAGGGTATCTTCATCGTACCCAGGGTATCTCCATCGTACCCAGGGTATCGTCATCGTACCCAGGGTATCTTCATCGTACCCAGGGTATCTTCATCGTACCCAGGGTATCTCCATCGTACCCAGGGTATCTCCATCCTACCCAGGGTATCTCCATCCTACCCAGGGTATCGTCATCATACCCAGGGTATCTTCATCGTACCCAGGGTATCTTCATCGTACCCAGGGTATCTTCATCGTACCCAGGGTATCTCCATCGTACCCAGGGTATCGTCATCGTACCCAGGGTATCTTCATCGTACCCAGGGTATCTTCATCGTACCCTCATCGTACCCAGGGTATCTTCATCGTACCCAGGGTATCTTCATCGTACCCTCATCGTACCCAGGGTATCTTCATCATACCCAGGGTATCTTCATCATACCAGGGTATCTCCATCATACCCAGGGTATCTTCATCGTACCCAGGGTATCTTCATCGTACCCAGGGTATCTTCATCGTACCCTCATCGTACCCAGGGTATCTTCATCGTACCCAGGGTATCTTCATCGTACCCTCATCGTACCCAGGGTATCTTCATCATACCCAGGGTATCTTCATCATACCAGGGTATCTCCATCGTACCCAGGGTATCTCCATCGTACCCTCATCGTACCCAGGGTATCTCCATCGTACCCAGGGTATCTTCATCGTACCCAGGGTATCTCCATCATACCCAGGGTATCTTCATCATACCAGGGTATCTTCATCGTACCCAGGGTATCTTCATCGTACCCAGGGTATCTTCATCGTACCCTCATCGTACCCAGGGTATCTTCATCGTACCCAGGGTATCTTCATCATACCCAGGGTATCTTCATCATACCAGGGTATCTCCATCGTACCCAGAGTATCTCCATCATACCCAGGGTATCTCCATCATACCCAGGGTATCGTACCCAGGGTATCTCCATCGTACCCAGGGTATCTCCATCATACCCAGGGTATCTTCATCATACCAGGGTATCTCCATCGTACCCAGGGTATCTTCATCGTACCCAGGGTATCTCCATCGTACCCAGGGTATCTCCATCGTACCCAGGGTATCTTCATCGTACCCAGGGTATCTTCATCGTACCCAGGGTATCTCCATCGTAGCCAGGGTATCTTCATCGTACCAGGGTATCTCATCATACCAGGGTATCTCCATCGTACCCAGGGTATCTTCATCATACCAGGGTATCTTCATCATACCAGGGTATCTTCATCATACCAGGGTATCTCCATCGTACCCAGGGTATCTCCATCATCCCCAAGGTATGTTCATCATCTCCAGGGTATCTTCATCGTACCCAGGGTATCTTCATCGTACCCAGGGTATCTCCATCGTACCCAGGGTATCTCCATCGTACCCAGGGTATCTTCATCGTACCCAGGGTATCGTCATCGTACCCAGGGTATCTTCATCGTACCCAGGGTATCTTCATCGTACCCAGGGTATCATCATCGTACCCAGGGTATCTTCATCGTACCCAGGGTATCTCCATCGTACCCAGGGTATCTTCATCGTACCCAGGGTATCTTCATCGTACCCAGGGTATCTTCATCGTACCCAGGGTATCTCCATCGTACCCAGGGTATCTCCATCATACCCAGGGTATCTCCATCATACCCAGGGTATCGTCATCATACCCAGGGTATCTTCATCGTACCCAGGGTATCTTCATCGTACCCAGGGTATCTTCATCGTACCCAGGGTATCTCCATCGTACCCAGGGTATCGTCATCGTACCCAGGGTATCTTCATCGTACCCAGGGTATCTTCATCGTACCCTCATCGTACCCAGGGTATCTTCATCGTACCCAGGGTATCTTCATCGTACCCTCATCGTACCCAGGGTATCTTCATCATACCCAGGGTATCTTCATCATACCAGGGTATCTCCATCATACCCAGGGTATCTCCATCGTACCCTCATCGTACCCAGGGTATCTCCATCGTACCCAGGGTATCTTCATCGTACCCAGGGTATCTCCATCATACCCAGGGTATCTTCATCATACCAGGGTATCTTCATCGTACCCAGGGTATCTTCATCGTACCCAGGGTATCTTCATCGTACCCTCATCGTACCCAGGGTATCTTCATCGTACCCAGGGTATCTTCATCGTACCCAGGGTATCTTCATCATACCAGGGTATCTCCATCGTACCCAGAGTATCTCCATCATACCCAGGGTATCTCCATCATACCCAGGGTATCGTACCCAGGGTATCTCCATCGTACCCAGGGTATCTCCATCATACCCAGGGTATCTTCATCATACCAGGGTATCTCCATCGTACCCAGGGTATCTTCATCGTACCCAGGGTATCTCCATCGTACCCAGGGTATCTCCATCGTACCCAGGGTATCTTCATCGTACCCAGGGTATCTTCATCGTACCCAGGGTATCTCCATCGTAGCCAGGGTATCTTCATCGTACCAGGGTATCTCATCATACCAGGGTATCTCCATCGTACCCAGGGTATCTTCATCATACCAGGGTATCTTCATCATACCAGGGTATCTTCATCATACCAGGGTATCTCCATCGTACCCAGGGTATCTCCATCATCCCCAAGGTATGTTCATCATCTCCAGGGTATCTTCATCGTACCCAGGGTATCTTCATCGTACCCAGGGTATCTCCATCGTACCCAGGGTATCTCCATCGTACCCAGGGTATCTTCATCGTACCCAGGGTATCGTCATCGTACCCAGGGTATCTTCATCGTACCCAGGGTATCTTCATCGTACCCAGGGTATCGTCATCGTACCCAGGGTATCTTCATCGTACCCAGGGTATCTCCATCGTACCCAGGGTATCGTCATCGTACCCAGGGTATCTTCATCGTACCCAGGGTATCTTCATCGTACCCAGGGTATCTCCATCGTACCCAGGGTATCTCCATCATACCCAGGGTATCTCCATCATACCCAGGGTATCGTCATCATACCCAGGGTATCTTCATCGTACCCAGGGTATCTTCATCGTACCCAGGGTATCTTCATCGTACCCAGGGTATCTCCATCGTACCCAGGGTATCTTCATCGTACCCAGGGTATCTCCATCGTACCCAGGGTATCGTCATCGTACCCAGGGTATCTTCATCGTACCCAGGGTATCTTCATCGTACCCAGGGTATCTCCATCGTACCCAGGGTATCTCCATCATACCCAGGGTATCTCCATCATACCCAGGGTATCGTCATCATACCCAGGGTATCTTCATCGTACCCAGGGTATCTTCATCGTACCCAGGGTATCTTCATCGTACCCTCATCGTACCCAGGGTATCTCCATCATACCCAGGGTATCTTCATCGTACCCAGGGTATCTTCATCGTACCCTCATCGTACCCAGGGTATCTTCATCGTACCCTCATCGTACCCAGGGTATCTTCATCATACCCAGGGTATCTCATCATACCAGGGTATCTCCATCGTACCCAGGGTATCTCCATCATACCAGGGTATCTCATCATACCCAGGGTATCACCATCATCTCCAGGGTATCTTCTAGTTATCTGGCTTCATTAACTCTAACAACAGAGATGAAACTAAGCGGTCCTAAGAAGCTGGTTATCAACTCAGTAAATCAACCCAGAGTTTCTCAGTCTGGCTGTGAGCGAGTTCACATGAACGGGGCGGAGTTAGCAGCATCAGACCAATCACAGACATGGACTAGTCTACTGACCAATCACAGACATGGACACGTCTACTGACCAATCACAGACATGGACTAGTCTACAGACAGCAGAGAGACACATTTATCAAAGGAAGAGTGAACTATATCAGACAGATATGAAGAAGTGAAACTCTTAATCAGACTAACAGTAACAGTTGAAGCTGCCAGATGCAGGAAGAACAGCTGGTAAAAGAAACAACTCCAGATGTGTGGATGATTAAATTAACAGACTTATTAATTTAACGGAACACTCAACAGTCAGATATACTCGTCTAGATATAAACAGCTTTTAAATGTATAATGGATGACTGGATTACACCTCGTCATGACCAGTAATATTAATACGGCGTGTGACTATTTGAACCTTCTCTCAGCTGCCCCCCCCCCCCCTCTCCGGCGGTCTGAAACGGACTCAAGAGGAAGTTAAAAAATATAAATAAAAACATAATTCAAAGCGGTAAACACCCCCAGCATAAATCCAGCTGTCCTTCCTGCATCTGTCAGTTTAAACTGAGTTGTGTTTAGTCTGATTATGACGGTAACTTCTTCATATGTGTGTAATATTATCATATAATCACCACACGGAGCTCTGATTGGTCAGTAGGAGGTGCTTTTATACGAGTTGATCTCTTATCTGGAACATAACCTGCTCCGGAGCAGGTCAGCTGTTCAGCATCAGTTACCATGGAGATCTACCCAGGTAAGAAGTGAACCAGCTTCGTAGGACGAAAACCCTGAAGGGTTAACCCTGAAGTTACCTCGCTAACCGTAAACCCTACTGCCTAGTACAGACCTCTGGTCTCTATGTCCCTGTAGTGTTATTGGCACTGACGGACTCACCTCCTCCGCCTCCTCCGCCTCCAGACAGCATCATGGTCGGGCTGACAGACGACCTCCCCATCCTTCCTGAAACTGGACTGGACTTTCCGTCTTTACTGCCGTGTCTGGGCAGAGACCTGGAGTCTCCTACAGAGACACATGGAGACAAAGACAGGAGACAGAGACAGAATGAAAACTTGTTTCCTCAGCAGCTAATTTAATGTTTAGTTTTATGTCTGTTGGTAACTCTTATCTCATCAGAGCCGAGAGGATCTCAGAGACACAGTACACCCCCCCACCCCCCCTTGTCTTTCAGGTCAGGAGACACATCTGTCCCACATGTTGACATCAATCATATCCATTTATTTACTGTGTAAGAAGCGCACATATATATCTATATACAGACGTAGGCAAAATCGTTGGTACCCTTCCGTTAAAGAAAGAAAAACCAACAATGGTCACTGAAATAACTTGAAACTGACAAAAGTAATAATAAATAAAAATTCACTGAAAATTAACTAATGAAAATCAGATATTGTTTTTGAATTATGGTTCAGCAGAATCATTTAAAAAAACAAACTAATGAAACTGGCCTAGACAAAAATGATGGTACCCTTAACTTAATATTTTGTTGCACAACCTTTTGAGGCAATCACTGCAAACAAGCGATTTCTGTAACTCTCAATGAGACTTCTGCACCTGTCGACAGGTATGTTGGCCCACTCCTCGTGAGCAAACTGCTCCAGCTGTCTCAGGTTTGAAGGGTGCCTTCTCCAGACTGCATGTTTCAGCTCCTTCCACAGATGTTCAATAGGATTTAGATCAGGGCTCATAGAAGGCCACTTCAGAATAGTCCAATGTTTTGTTCTTAGCCATTCTTGGGTGTTTTTAGCTGTGTTTTGGGTCATTATCCTGTTTGAGGACCCATGACCTGCAACTGAGACCAAGCTTTCTGACACTGGGCAGCACATTTCGCTCCAGAATGCCTTGATAGTCTTGAGATTTCATTGCACCCTGCACAGATTCAAGACACCCTGTGCCAGATGCAACAAAGCAGCCCCATAACATAACCGAGCCTCCTCCATGTTTCACATTAGGTACAGTATTCTTTTCTTTGGATGCTTCATTTTTGCGTCTGTGAACATAGAGCTGATGTGACTTGCCAAAAAGCTCCAGTTTTGTCTCATCTGTCCAAAGGACATTCTCCCAGAAGCTTTGTGGCTTGTCAATATGCATTTTGGAAAATTCCAGTCTCGCTTTTTTATGATTTGGTGTCCTCCTCGGTTGTCTTCCATTAAGTCCACTTTGGCTCAAACAGTGACGGATGGTGCGATCTGACACTGATGTACCTTGACCTTGGAGTTCACCTCTAATCTCTTTGGAAGTTGTTCTGGGCTCTTTGGTTACCATTCGTATTATCCGTCTCTTCAATATGTCATCAATTTTCCTCTTGCGGCCACGTCCAGGGAGGTTGGCTACAGTCCCATGGACCTTAAACTTCTGAATAATATGTGCAACTGTAGTCACAGGAACATCAGGCTGCTTGGAGATGGTCTTATAGCCTTTACCTTTAACATGAAGGTCTATAATGTTCTTTCTGATCTCCTGAGACAACTCTCTCCTTAGCTTTCTGTGGTCCATGTTCAGTGTGGTACACACCATGATACCAAACAGCACGGTGACTACTTTTCACCCTTTAAATAGGCAGACTGACTGATTACAAGTTTGAAGATACCTGTGATGCTATTTACAGGACACACCTTAGTTTAACATGTCCCTATGGTCAAATTATTTTACATCTTTTCCAGGGGTACCATCATTTTTTGTCCAGGCCAGTTTCATTAGTTTGTTTTTTAAAATGATTCTGTTGAACCACAATTCAAAAACAATGTCTGATTTTCATTAGTTCATTTTCAGTAAATTTTTATTTATTATTACTTTTGTCAGTTTCAAGTTATTTCAGTGACCATTGTGGGTTTTTCTCTCTTTAACGGAAGGGTACCAACAACTTTGCCTACGTCTGTATATAGGCCTGTCCGTTGTAGACCTCAATGTTATGATAACAAGGTTGTTCTTTGTGGTGTTAAATCACTTTAATGAAGTTAATCAGGTTTCTTCAGTGGTTTATATCCTGCAGGTGTCTGCTACCGCTCTGCAGGTGTCTGCTACCGCTCTGCAGGTGTCTGCTACCGCTCTGCAGGTGTCTGCTACCGCTCTGCAGGTGTCTGCTACCGTTCTGCAGGTGTCTGCTACCGCTCTGCAGGTGTCTGCTACCGCTCTGCAGGTGTCTGCTACCGCTCTGCAGGTGTCTGCTACCGCTCTGCAGGTGTCTGCTACCGTTCTGCAGGTGTCTGCTACCGTTCTGCAGGTGTCTGCTACCGCTCTGCAGGTGTCTGCTACCGCTCTGCAGGTGTCTGCTACCGCTCTGCAGCCCAGAGGTCAAACAGGGAAGAATTCACTATGTGAAGCAAAGAGACTAACCCAGTAACACAAAGACTAATCCAGTAACACAGAGACTAATCCAGTAACACAAAGACTAATCCAGTAACACAAAGACTAATCCAGTAACACAGAGACTAACCCAGTAACACAAAGACTAATCCAGTAACACAGAGACTAATCCAGTAACACAAAGACTAATCCAGTAACACAGAGACTAATCCAGTAACACAGAGACTAATCCAGTAACACAGAGACTAATCCAGTAACACAGAGACTAATCCAGTAACACAAAGACTAATCCAGTAACACAGAGACTAATCCAGTAACACAAAGACTAACCCAGTAACACAGAGACTAATCCAGTAACACAAAGACTAATCCAGTAACACAAAGACTAATCCAGTAACACAGAGACTAATCCAGTAACACAAAGACTAACCCAGTAGCACAAAGGCTAACCCGGTAGCACAGAGACTAACCCAGTAGCACAGAGACTAACCCAGTAGCACAAAGGCTAACCCGGTAGCACAGAGACTAACCCAGTAGCACAGAGACTAACCCAGTAGCACAGAGACTAACCCAGTAGCACAGAGACTAACCCAGTAGCACAGAGACTAACCCAGTAGCACAGAGACTAACCCCGGTGGTCAGTTCTTCTCAGGAAGTTCCCAGAACTGTTCGGTTCAAACATGCCTGCAGTGTAGTACTGCTGCAGTACTGATGGAGTACTGTTGAAGTACTGATGGAGTACTGATGAAGTACTGCTGCAGTACTGTTGAAGTACTGATGAAGTACTGATGCAGTACTGTTGAAGTACTGATGAAGTACTGATGCAGTACTGTTGAAGTACTGTTGAAGTACTGATGGAGTACTGATGAAGTACTGCTGCAGTACTGTTGAAGTACTGATGAAGTACTGATGCAGTACTGTTGAAGTACTGATGAAGTACTGCTGCAGTACTGTTGAAGTACTGATGAAGTACTGATGCAGTACTGAGTATTTACCTTCACTCCCTCTGCTCTTCCTGCCTCCGGTTCCTTTCTTCATCACCTGTCTACCAGAGCTGAACAGGTTGTTGAGTTCGTCCAATGGGCTGGTGGGAGTGTGTGACCTCATGGACACGTTCTGCATGGAGCCGTGGGCGGAGGATGAGTTACTGAGTTTAGCTCCACAGTCCCCGGCCCTGTGTGAGGACGAGGAAGAGGAAGAGGAAGAGCGGGGCATACTTCCTCCTGCCATCAGAGCGTCGTACGGCGGCGGCCTCTTCAGGCTGAGGGGGGTCAGAGAGCGACCCATGCTGACCGGAGACGGACATGCTGATTGGCTGCGGGGGTAACCATGACCACTGTGGGCGGAGCCAGAGGACTTGTAGAGGTTGGAGGGCAAAGGCGGAGCTGACGAGCGGCCAGAGGAGGTGACAGTGTGGGTGGAGGACAGATCACGGTCTCGGTCTCGGTCTCGGTCTCGGTCTCGGTCTCGGTCCCGGTCCCGATCTCGCTCCTTGCGGTGGTGGGTGGAGCTCTGAGAAGGTTCAACACCACCCGACTGGCTGTAGGTGGCGTTGTCCATCACAGGCAGCCGAGTGACGTCTAACGGGGTGAGGGGGGACTCGTCGGAGTTGGGGGAGCACTGGGCCGGGGCGGGGGGGAAGACGAACAGCGGTGGGCGGTGAGTCAGGAGGTTGGGGAAGGGTGGAGGGATGTCACAGAGAGAGCCGCGGGACGACCAGGCTTCAGGATCCATGATGGCAGCGTGAGCGTCCTGCAGGAAGTCCTCGAGCATTGGGTACTTCATCTCCTCGTAGACCGCCTCGCTCTGTTCGTCCTCCACGCCGTCCTGACCTTTCAGCTCCCGCAGGACGTTTCCCACCATCTCGATGTAGACGGGCTCCTCGTCGTCCGTGTCCCTCGACGTCGGACTCTGACTCTGGGATGAAGATTTGTCCAGTCGCGAGGAAGACTTCTTGTTGCCATGGATACGGACGTAAGATTCATCAAAGGAGGTGCTGAGCTGAGTGTTTGGATTTCTTTTGGGTTTGGGTGGAGGCATCTTCCTGTAGTCCTCACCGGAGAGACGCCGAGCTGCAGACAGACAACCAACAGGTGTCAGGTTTAACCAACAGGTGTCGGGTTTAACCAACAGGTGTTGGGTTTAACCAACAGGTGTCGGGTTTAACCAACAGGTGTCATGTTTAACCAACAGGCGTCAGGTTTAACCAACAGGTGTCATGTTTAACCAACAGGCGTCAGGTTTAACCAACAGGTGTCGAGTTTAACCAACAGGTGTCATGTTTAACCAACAGGTGTCAGGTTTAACCAACAGGTGTCATGTTTAACCAACAGGTGTCATGTTTAACCAACATGTGTCGGGTTTAACCAACAGGTGTCATGTTTAACCAACAGGTGTCGGGTTTAACCAACAGGTGTCGGGTTTAACCAACAGGTGTCATGTTTAACCAACAGGCGTCAGGTTTAACCAACAGGTGTCGAGTTTAACCAACAGGTGTCGGGTTTAACCAACAGGCGTCGGGTTTAACCAACAGGCGTCGGGTTTAACCAACAGGTGTCATGTTTAACCAACAGGTGTCGGGTTTAACCAACAGGTGTCGGGTTTAACCAACAGGTGTCGAGTTTAACCAACAGGTGTCATGTTTAACCAACAGGTGTCATGTTTAACCAACAGGTGTCGGGTTTAACCAACAGGTGTCGAGTTTAACCAACAGGTGTCGGGTTTAACCAACAGGTGTCGGGTTTAACCAACAGGTGTCGGGCAGGTGTTGTGTTCTCACCTTCAGCCTGCTCCGACGTCTCTTTGAACTCTTGAACGTCCGTCTTGGAGCCTCCGTCCATCGTCTCAGAGCTGCTGCTCAGTTTGGTGTTGGGGTCTCTCTTGGGTTTGGGGGGAGGTTGTTTCCGGTTGGGATTGGAGTCGTTGTCTTCGCCCACCGAGTGGAGGGACTGGGACCGGACGGTGAAGCCCTGACTGGGGGGCGGCAGACGGTCCTGTGGGGCCGGCATCGTCATGAAACCCATCCTGAAATGTTTCCCAGAGTATGCCCCGTCTGTTGCCATGGCAACATCTTCACCAATCCTGGATGGACGGATGGGAAGACGTATTAGTGACTGTACATCATCAACCAGTCAGGGTTCGGGTTACACGGGGACCAGCTGAAAACAATTCCTTAAAATGCCATAAAAAAGGAAAAATTAAATATTTCTTAAAATCGCTCAAATAGCCGAAGTCCACTAACTGAAGGAGGACAACGGAGAGATTACTGAAAGGAAGGGAGGGGAATAAAAGGTTTCCAAGGTTACCAAGGTTACCATAAAATGCACTCTAATAAAAACCCTGTAGAATGCAGATGAAGTGTTGAAACAGCAGCTCACATAGCCGGTCTGAAGGAGCTGCTGTGAAGCACATCGTCCTGCAGGTGGAAGGTGATCCATTAAAACCTCACAACTCCCCAAAGGGACGTCACTCGTCATGTACAAAAAGAAGTGCTTTAAGGTAAGTGGCATGTTGGAACACAAGAAAATAACATTAGGGAATAATAAAATGAATTCAAATATAATGAATAGAATAAAAATATATCAGTGTAAATAAGAAAAAGCATTTAGTAATAAATATGAACCCCAGCAGCTAGCAGCACAAGCTAACGCTAACCCCAACCCTGAATCTAGAGAGGACGTCTACAAGTCATCAACTCTGACCGTCCGTCCCTTCAGAGACACTCCCCAACACTATCATTAGGTAGGTAGGCAGGTAGACAGGTAGACAGGTAGGTGGACAGGTAGGTGGACAGGTAGGTAGACAGGTAGACAGGTAGGTGGACAGGTAGGTAGACAGGTAGACAGGTAGACAGGTAGGTGGACAGGTAGGTAGACAGGTAGACAGGTAGACAGGTAGACAGGTAAGTGGACAGGTAGGTAGACAGGTAGACAGGTAGACAGGTAGGTGGACAGGTAGGTAGACAGGTAGACAGGTAGGTAGACAGGTAGGTAGACAGGTAGGTGGACAGGTAGGTAGACAGGTAGGTAGACAGGTAGGTAGACAGGTAGGTAGACAGGTAGACAGGTAATTGGACAGGTAGGTAGACAGGTAGGTAGACAGGTAGACAGGTAGGTGGACAGGTAGGTAGACAGGTAGGTAGACAGGTAGACAGGTAGGTGGACAGGTAGGTAGACAGGTAGGTAGACAGGTAGACAGGTAGGTAGACAGGTAGGTGGACAGGTAGACAGGTAGACAGGTAGGTAGACAGGTAGGTGGACAGGTAGGTAGACAGGTAGACAGGTAGGTGGACAGGTAGGTGGACAGGTAGGTAGACAGGTAGACAGGTAGGTGGACAGGTAGGTAGACAGGTAGACAGGTAGACAGGTAGGTGGACAGGTAGGTAGACAGGTAGACAGGTAGACAGGTAGACAGGTAAGTGGACAGGTAGGTAGACAGGTAGACAGGTAGACAGGTAGGTGGACAGGTAGGTAGACAGGTAGACAGGTAGGTAGACAGGTAGGTAGACAGGTAGGTGGACAGGTAGGTAGACAGGTAGGTAGACAGGTAGGTAGACAGGTAGGTAGACAGGTAGACAGGTAATTGGACAGGTAGGTAGACAGGTAGGTAGACAGGTAGACAGGTAGGTGGACAGGTAGGTAGACAGGTAGGTAGACAGGTAGACAGGTAGGTAGACAGGTAGGTGGACAGGTAGACAGGTAGACAGGTAGGTAGACAGGTAGGTGGACAGGTAGGTAGACAGGTAGACAGGTAGGTAGACAGGTAGGTGGACAGGTAGGTGGACAGGTAGACAGGTAGGTAGACAGGTAGGTGGACAGGTAGGTAGACAGGTAGGTAGACAGGTAGGTGGACAGGTAGGTGGACAGGTAGACAGGTAGGTAGACAGGTAGGTGGACAGGTAGGTAGACAGGTAGACAGGTAGATGGACAGGTAGGTGGACAGGTAGGTAGACAGGTAGACAGGTAGGTGGACAGATAGGTAGACAGGTAGGTAGACAGGTGGACAGGTGGACAGGTAGGTAGACAGGTAGACAGGTAGACAGGTAGACAGGCTTTACAACCTCCCTCCAGAGACACTCCCCAACATCATCATAATGAACATAAGCAACCAACAGGGCTGCAGTCACCTCCGGTGACGTGCAGTGAGGGCACGCAGACAGCTGTCGGGTTTTTACAGTCCTTCAGCATCCACAGATATCAGATTGATTGATTGATTGATTGATTGATTGATTGATTGATTGATTGATTGATTGATTGATTGATTGATTGATAGCTGTCAGGATGTAAAGAGAAGTTCAACAAATGTAACAGAAAATGTTTTTGAAGAAAATTACCAACCCTAGCTTCAACTATTAATACTTCAACTATTAATACTTCAACTATTAATAATTGAAGTATTAATAGTTGAAGTATTAATAGTTGAAGTATTCATAATTGAAGTATTAATAGTTAAAGTATTAATAGTTGAAGTATTAATAGTTGAAGTATTAATAGTTGAAGTATTAATAGTTAAAGTATTAATAGTTGAAGTATTAATAGTTGAAGTATTAATAGTTGAAGTATTAATAGTTGAAGTATTAATAGTTAAAGTATTAATAGTTGAAGTATTAATAGTTGAAGTATTAATAATTGAAGTATTAATAGTTGAAGTATTAATAATTGAAGTATTAATAGTTGAAGTATTAATAGTTGAAGTATTAATAGTTAAAGTATTAATAGTTGAAGTATTAATAGTTGAAGTATTAATAATTGAAGTATTAATAGTTGAAGTATTAATAGTTGAAGTATTAATAGTTAAAGTATTAATAGTTGAAGTATTAATAGTTGAAGTATTAATAGTTGAAGTATTAATAGTTAAAGTATTAATAGTTGAAGTATTAATAGTTAAAGTATTAATAGTTGAAGTATTAATAGTTGAAGTATTAATAGCACACAGTAAAAGTGCTGCATTGAAGTGTTGCCTTCAGGTGCAGAGGGACGGAGCGGTGTCGTCTGTCCTCGGTGGAGCTTTCACTTCTAACATGGTTATATTTCATCAACAGTAACATTCCTCTGTCAGGTAGATGTAGTTCCTTTAAAGTAGTAGAAGTACACAGTGAGTAGTATAGTAACAGTAGTATACAGTTGTCTCAGTGCTTTGGGGGCATTTTATGAGATGTTTAGTTAGAATAGTACCATGATTCAATATGTTTCATATCTAAACATCATAATAAATCTATAGCGGTTCGGGGCCCTTCTAGTCGGGGCCCCAGGCAGGTGCCTTGCCCAACAGTAGTCTGTCGCTGGTGTTCCCGTGAATCCGAGTGGACATCAGCATGTTTCTGACCATCGTTAACAGCTCTACTGATTATTTATGTGTGTTTGTTGTTATGTAAAACATCTGGATGTATGTTGTTATGTAAAACATCTGGATGTATGTTGTTATGTAAAACATCTGGATGTATGTTGTTATGTAAAACATCTAGATGTATGTTGTTATGTAAAACATCTGGATGTATGTTGTTATATAAAACATCTGGAGGTTCATGTTGTTATGTAAAACATCTGGATGTATGTTGTTATGTAAAACATCTGGATGTATGTTGTTATGTAAAACATCTAGATGTATGTTGTTATGTAAAACATCTGGATGTATGTTGTTATATAAAACATCTGGAGGTTCATGTTGTTATGTAAAACATCTAGATGTATGTTGTTATGTAAAACATCTGGATGTATGTTGTTATATAAAACATCTGGAGGTTCATGTTGTTATGTAAAACATCTGGAGGTTCATGTTGTCTACACTACAGCGCCTGACTTTGACTTCTGCTCCTGTCATACTCACCGCGCTCTCTAGACATCGCCATTCTGTTCTTTTATACTTTCTTTCAGTGATCTACCATGTGAATAGATGATAACACCTACTAGTGAGTGTAGTAGGCCCCTACTGACCCACATCTATGGGGCCTATAGCGACTGATAACACCTATTCACTGGCCTGACGTCAGTGTAGTCGGCTGAGAGCTCACAGTTTAAATGGTTCCTACCTCTTGATGGTGTTACAGTTTAAATGGTTCCTACCTCTTGATGGCATCACCGTTTAAATTGTTCCTACCTCTTGATGGTGTTACAGTTTAAATGGTTCTTACCTCTTGATGGTGTTACAGTTTAAATGGTTCCTACCTCTTGATGGTGTTACAGTTTAAATGGTTCCTACCTCTTGATGGTGTTACAGTTTAAATGGTTCCTACCTCTTGATGGTGTTACAGTTTAAATGGTTCCTACCTCTTGATGGCGTCACAGTTTAAATGGTTCCTACCTCTTGATGGCGTTACAGTTTAAATGGTTCCTACCTCTTGATGGCGTCCTCCTGTCGTCTCTTCTTCTGGTGTTTCTCCTGCAGGTAGGCCCAGTTCGTCTGGTTGCGGACCCGATCGCTCTCTCTGGCGATGTCGGAGGCGTTCTGAATGACCAGACCGTCGTATGTTCGAAGGCCGCTATCCTCCACGTACTGAAAAAACCTCCTGAAGGAAGACGCCTCCTCCTGAGACGTCATAACTCCCCAAAGACCTGAGAAGAGGATCAGAGAGGAAGACATCACTACATCACTAAGGTAACAGCGCAGCGGGTAAACGGTACCGGCATCACTGAGGGTAACATCGGTTAAAGGGTACCGGTAGAAACACAGGTTTATTCATTACAACGGTTTGAACCCACCGCCAGTCAACGGTTTATTGTCAGTTTGCACTGAAATTCATTTTGCATCCCTAGGCAGCTCAGTTTGAGAAAAAGTAGACATCCAAAAGACATCCCGTTACCATAGAGACAGACAGACATCCTGTTACCATAGAGACAGACAGACATGCTGTTACCATAGAGACAGACAGACATCCTGTTACCATAGAGACAGACAGACATCCCGTTACCATAGAGACAGACAGACATCCTGTTACCATAGAGACAGACAGACATCCTGTTACCATAGAGACAGAGAGACATCCGGTTACCATAGAGACAGACAGACATCCTGTTACCATAGAGACAGACAGACATCCTGTTACCATAGAGACAGACAAACATCCTGTTACCATAGAGACAGACAGACATCCTGTTACAATAGAGACAGACAGACATCCTGTTACCATAGAGACAGACAGACATCCTGTTACCATAGAGACAGACAGACATCCTGTTACCATAGAGACAGACAGACATCCTGTTACCATAGAGACAGACAGACATCCTGTTACCATAGAGACAGAGAGACATCCTGTTACCATAGAGACAGACAGACAGACATCCTGTAACAATAGAGACAGACAGACAGACATCCTGTTACCATAGAGACAGAGAGACATCCTGTTACCATAGAGACAGACAGACATCCTGTTACAATAGAGACAGACAGACATCCTGTTACCATAGAGACAGACAGACATCCTGTTACCATAGAGACAGACAGACATCCTGTTACAATAGAGACAGACAGACATCCTGTTACCATAGAGACAGACAGACAGACATCCTGTTACCATAGAGACAGAGAGACATCCTGTTACCATAGAGACAGACAGACATCCTGTTACCATAGAGACAGAGAGACATCCTGTTACCATAGAGACAGACAGACAGACATCCTGTTACCATAGAGACAGACAGACATCCTGTTACCATAGAGACAGAGAGACATCCTGTTACCATAGAGACAGACAGACATCCTGTTACAATAGAGACAGACAGACATCCTGTTACCATAGAGACAGACAGACATCCTGTTACCATAGAGACAGACAGACATCCTGTTACAATAGAGACAGACAGACATCCTGTTACCATAGAGACAGACAGACAGACATCCTGTTACCATAGAGACAGAGAGACATCCTGTTACCATAGAGACAGACAGACATCCTGTTACCATAGAGACAGAGAGACATCCTGTTACCATAGAGACAGACAGACAGACAGACATCCTGTTACCATAGAGACAGACAGACATCCTGTTACCATAGAGACAGAGAGACATCCTGTTACCATAGAGACAGACAGACATCCTGTTACCATAGAGACAGACAGACATCCTGTTACCATAGAGACAGAGAGACATCCTGTTACCATAGAGACAGACAGACATCCTGTTACCATAGAGACAGACAGACATCCTGTTACCATAGAGACAGAGAGACATCCTGTTACCATAGAGACAGACAGACAGACATCCTGTTACCATAGAGACAGAGAGACATCCTGTTACCATAGAGACAGACAGACATCCTGTTACAATAGAGACAGACAGACATCCTGTTACCATAGAGACAGACAGACATCCTGTTACCATAGAGACAGACAGACATCCTGTTACCATAGAGACAGACAGACAGACATCCTGTTACCATAGAGACAGACAGACATCCTGTTACCATAGAGACAGAGAGACATCCTGTTACCATAGAGACAGACAGACAGACATCCTGTTACCATAGAGACAGACAGACATCCTGTTACCATAGAGACAGAGAGACATCCTGTTACCATAGAGACAGACAGACAGACATCCTGTAACAATAGAGACAGACAGACAGACATCCTGTTACCATAGAGACAGAGAGACATCCTGTTACCATAGAGACAGACAGACATCCTGTTACAATAGAGACAGACAGACATCCTGTTACCATAGAGACAGACACTCATACATAACCCATTACAACATGATCATCTGTCCTCTCGATGGACATGTCTTTAACAAGATGGACTGATGGACAGAAGTGTTCTTTAGCCTGATGGGGTTAAATGGAGGGACTCTGAATGGTCTCTTGGAGGACAGAAGTGTCCTTTAGCCTGATGGGGTTAAATGGAGGGACTCTGAATGGTCTCTTGGAGGACAGAAGTTGATATTCCCATTTGAAACCAGTGAGGGATCAGAAGAGATGCTGTCAGTCTGAGCATCCTCTGGTTGTGAGCTGATGAAAGGAGGCTGTCACAGGTTGCTCAGTGATCTTCACACACATCTGGATTAGTCTATAAAGTTGAGTTGTACGTTTTACAGAGAGACTACTGAGCCAGGCTGAGCTGAGCCAGGCTGAGCTGAGCTGAGCCAGGCTGAGCTGAGCCAGGCTGAGCTGAACTGAGCCAGGCTGAGCTGAGCCAGGCTGAGCTGAGCCAGGCTGAGCTGAGCTGAGCCAGGCTGAGCTGAGCCAGGCTGAGCTGAGCTGAGCCAGGCTGAGCTGAGCCAGGCTGAGCTGAACTGAACCAGGCTGAACTGAGCCAGGCTGAGCTGCAGGACAACAGGACTCTCTGAATCACTGAACTGAAACATAGAAACATAATCTGACTGCTGCTCCAAATGATCTGAGTCTGAGAAGAAAGTCAATGTGCTGCTGTATCTTCTTCCAGGTGGAGTCAGTGTGAGGGTTAATGAGAGGGTGGAGTCAGTGTGAGGGTTAATGAGAGGGTGGAGTCAGTGTGAGGGTGGAGTCAGTGAGAGGGTTAATGAGAGGGTGGAGTCAGTGTGAGGGTTAATGAGAGGGTTAATGAGAGGGTGGAGTCAGTGTGAGGGTTAATGAGAGGGTGGAGTCAGTGAGAGGGTTAATGAGAGGGTGGAGTCAGTGAGAGGGTGGAGTCAGTGAGAGGGTTAATGAGAGGGTGGAGTCAGTGAGAGGGTTAATGAGAGGGTGGAGTCAGTGAGAGGGTGATGGATTGTAACTGGAGGAGGCTGACAGTCAGGAGGAAGGCAGAAATCCTTCCTTCTGTATTACTAGTGTTCGTGATGACACCATTCAATCAGCCAGTCAACATTACGCTGATGCAAACTGACACTTCCAGACACGATGAAGTTAAACTAGTTAAACTGGTTAAACTGGTTAAACTGGTTAAACTGGGCAACCTGGTTAAACTAATTAAACTGGTTAAACTGGTTAAACTGGTTAAACTGGTTAAACTGGGCAACCTGGTTAAACTAATTAAACTGGTTAAACTGGTTAAACTGGTTAAACTGATCGAACTGAGCAAACTGGTTAAACTGATTAAACTGGTTAAACTGGTTAAACTGGTTAAACTGGTTGAACTGAGCAAACTGGTTAAACTGATTAAACTGATTAAACTGGTTGAACTGGTTAAACTGGTCGAACTGAGCAAACTGGTTAAACTGGTTAAACTGGTCAAACTGGTTGAACTGATTAAACTGAGAGACTGATGGTGGATAGGGTGATATAATCTCTCTCTCTCTCTCTCTCTCTCTCTCTCTCTCCCCTCCCCCACCTCTCCGTCTCTCAGCATCCTTCTAAAAATGGAACAGGGAGTCAGCTGGCGGTAACCTAGCAACAGCAGCATCTCTCCGAGGAGCATGATGTCATGCTTCCTGTCCACGGGAGAGGAAGAGGTGGAGGAGAGGAAGAGGAATGGGGGAGGAGGAGGATAGGAGGAGGAATGGGGGAGGAGGAGGAGAGGAGGAAAGGAGGAGGAGGAATGGGGGAGGAAGAGGAGGAGGAGGAGAGGAGGAGGAGAGGAGGAGGAGAGGAGGAGAGGAGGAGGAATGGGGGAGGAAGAGGAGGAGGAGGAAAGGAGGGGGAGGAATGGGGGAGGAAGAGGAGGAGGAGGAGGAGAGGAAGACAAATGTATATATATATACATACTAGTGATCAGAGTGATGTTGGACAGCGAGCTACTTCCTGTTCTGGAGGGTCATTAAAAGCTGATGGACGACTCTTTCAAAATAAGAGTTCTCAGGTCTGAACTAACTAACTAACTAACTAACTAACTAACTTACTTACTAACTAACCAACCACCCAACCAACCAACCAACCAACCAACTAACTAACTCCCTAACTCACTAACTCACAAACTAACTAACTAACTAACTAACTAACTAACTAACCAACTAACAAACCAACCAACCAACCAACCAACCAACCAACCACCCACCCACCCAACCAACCAACCAACCAACTAACTAACTAACTAACTAACTAACTCACTAACTCATTAACTAACTAACCAACCAACCAACCAACCAACCAACCAACCAACCCACTAACTCATTCACTAACTAACTAACTAACTAACTAACTAACTAACTAACTAACTAACTAACTAACTAACTAACTAACTAACTAACCAACACACCAACCAACCAACCAACAAACCAACTAATTAACTATCTATCTATCGAACTAACTAACTAACTAACTAACTAACCAACTAACTAACTCACTAACTCACTAACTCACTCACTCACTAAGTAACTGACTAACTAACTAACTAACTAACCAACCAACCAACCAACCAACTAACCAAACATCTAACTAACTAACCAACTAACTAACTCACTAACTCACTCACTCACTCACTCACTCACTAAGTAACTCACAAACTAACTAACTAACTCACTAACTCACTAACTAACTAACTAACTAACTAACTAACTAACTAACTAACTAACTAACTAACTAACTAACTCACTCACTAAGTAACTCACAAACTAACTAACTAACTAACTAACTAACTAACTAACTAACTAACTAACTAACTAACTAACTCACTCACTCACTCACTCACTCACTCACTCACTCACTCACTCACTCACTCACTCACTAACTAACTAACTAACTAACTAACTAACTAACCAACCAACCAACCAACCAACCAACCAACTAACTAACTCCCTAACTCACTAACTCACAAACTAACTAACTAACTAACCAACTAACAAACCAACCAACCAACCAACCAACCAACCAACCAACTAACTAACTAACTAACTAACTCACTAACTCACTAACTAACTAACCAACCAACCAACCAACCAACCAACCAACCAACCAAACCACTAACTAACTAACTAACTAACTCACTAACTAACTAACCAACCAACCAACCAACCAACCAACCAACCAACCAAACCACTAACTAACTAACTAACTAACTAACTAACTAACTAACTAACTAACT
>CAKAKS010000068.1:36250300-36255300 GCA_916700875.1 Sebastes aleutianus
GAGGTGTTGGCAGGCGTGGAGGAGGTACAAGCCAGCAGGATGGTAGGGATGGGACAGCAAGGATGGGTAAATAGATGGGAAAGTTTACTACAATGAATGATCACCTAGTCAAACATCTGGCAAGCAGACTTCCATATCAGGTTCTTAGTCCAAGCTGTCTACAATATCCTACCAAGTCCAGCAAACCTTCAGGTCTGGGACAAAAGTGAGACCTTTCTGCCCTCATTGTTCTGGATTAGGATCCTTGGAACATCTCTTTAGCAGCTACCCAAACCATGACCAAGTGCTTAATGCAGTCGATGAGAGTGTAGCCACGGCCCTCAACACCAGCGAGGGCCACCACCAGCCAAAGACCATCACAGAGCCGGAGAGAAGCCCAACCTACAACCAAGAGCAGAGTCTGGTTTCCCCACCGACTGGCAACTGGAAGTGGACTTGGGCAAGTAGATGAAGTTCCCAGCCTGGATAACATCAACATGGCTTCGACCAGACGTGATCATCGTTTCAGAGTCCACCAAGCAACTGATGATGCTGGAACTGCCCTGGGAGGAGTGTATGGACGAGGCCAATGAGACCTCAGGTTCCATCACTGATGATGCTTCCCAGCACATCTGCAGGATGTATCTGTCTGACAGATGTTTGACTTTTTAAGCAAACTTCTTACGGTCATATTGAATATTGTTCTACTCTTTACAGTCCAATCCAAACCGGCAGGACGGACACGTTGACGGGGGACAGGCTCATGGACTAATACTGTATGATGTTATTTTGTGTTTCAGTATTCGTGAAGTGGCTCAGTCTCACCACAGTCTGGAACAGGAACTGGCTCATGCTGTCAACGCCAGCTCCAAGGCCATGGACGTGGTCTACTCCAACTCCAAGAGCTCCAGGGTACGAAACCAAGTTACTGGTCTCCACTGTCCTGTCCTGGTCTCTGTCCTGACCTGATCTCTCCTGTCCTGGTCTCCGCTGTCCTGTCCTGGTGTCTGTCCTGATCTGATCTCTGTTCTGTCCTGATCTCTCCTGTCCTGATCTCCACTGTCCTGTCCTGGTGTCTGTTCTGTCCTGATCTCCACTGTCCTGTCCTGGTGTCTGTTCTGTCCTGGTCTCTCCTGTCCTGATCTCCACTGTCCTGTCCTGGTGTCTGTTCTGTCCTGGTCTCTCCTGTCCTGATCTCCACTGTCCTGTCCTGGTGTCTGTTCTGTCCTGGTCTCTGTCCTGGTCTCCACTGTCCTGTCCTGGTGTCTGTTCTGTCCTGATCTCCACTGTCCTGTCCTGGTGTCTGTTCTGTCCTGGTCTCTGTTCTGTCCTGGTCTCTGTCCTTGTCTCCACTGTCCTGTCCTGGTGTCTGTCCTGACCTGATCTCTGTTCTGTCCTGATCTCTCCTGTCCTGATCTCCACTGTCCTGTCCTGGTGTTTGTTCTGTCCTGATCTCCACTGTCCTTTCCTGGTGTCTGTCCTGTCCTGGTCTCTGACCTGTCAACATGTATGAAGTTGTGTTAATTATAATATTTATAGTGATTTTATTCAGTCAAATCAAATACTGAACCTTTCTGTCTCTCTCTCTGTCTCTCTGTCTCCCTGTCTGTCTCCCTGTCTCTCTGTCTGTCTCCAGGCTCTGAGCTGCAGTGTGGTCCTTCAGATGGTCATTAACGTCAAAGCTTTACTCAGTGAGACTGAACTGCTGCTGGCTGGAAAGATGTCCATGGTAACTGTCTCCACCTGTCCACCTGTCCTCCTGTCCACCTGTCCACCTCTCCACCTGTCCTCCTGTCCACCTGTCCACCTCTCCTCCTGTCCTCCTGTCCACCTGTCCACCTCTCCACCTGTCCTCCTGTCCACCTCTCCTCCTGTCCACCTGTCCACCTCTCCACCTGTCCTCCTGTCCACCTCTCCTCCTGTCCACCTGTCCACCTGTCCTCCTGTCCACCTGTCCACCTCTCCACCTGTCCTCCTGTCCACCTGTCCACCTGTCCTCCTGTCCTCCTGTCCGCCTGTCCACCTCTCCACCTCTCCACCTGTCCTCCTGTCCACCTGTCCTCCTGTCCACCTGTCCTCCTGTCCTCCTGTCCACCTGTCCACCTGTCCACCTGTCCACCTGTCCTCTCTGCATGTCTCTAGTAAACATTTTATCATCTGAAGATGTTTTAGACATTTCTGTTATAATGAGTTCCTGTGTGTGTGTGTGTGTGTGTGTGTGTGTGTGTGTCTCTGTGTGTGTGTGTGTGTGTGTGTCTCTGTGTGTGTGTGTGTGTGTGTGTGTGTGTGTGTGTGTGTGTGTGTGTGTGTCTCTGTGTGTGTGTGTGTGTGTGTGTGTGTGTGCGTGTCTGTGTGTGCGTGTCTGTGTGTGCGTGTGTGTGTGTGTGTGTGTCTCTGTGTGTGTGTGTGTGTGTGTGTGTGTGTGTGTGTGCGTGTGTCTCTGTGTGTGTGTGTCTGTGTCTCTGTGTGTGTGTCTCTGTGTGTGTGTCTCTGTGTGTGTGTGTGTGTGTGTGTGTGTGTCTCTGTGTGTGTGTGTGTGTCTCTGTGTGTGTGTGTGTGTGTGTGTGTGTGTGTCTCTGTGTCTCTGTGTGTGTGTGTGTGTGTGTGTGTGTGTCTCTGTGTGTGTGTGTGTGTCTGTGTGTGTGTGTGTGTGTGTGTGTGTGTGTGCGTGTGTCTCTGTGTGTGTGTGTCTGTGTGTGTGTGTGTGTGTCTCTGTGTGTGTGTCTCTGTGTGTGTGTGTGTGTGTGTGTGTGTGTGTGTGTGTCTCTGTGTGTGTGTGTGTGTCTCTGTGTGTGTGTGTGTGTGTGTGTGTGTGTGTGTGTGTGTGTGTCTCTGTGTGTGTGTGTGTGTGTGTGTGTGTGTGTGTGTGTGTCTCTGTGTGTGTGTGTGTGTGCAGCAGCTGGATCCTCCTCAGCAGGAACAGCTGGATGCAGCTCTGACCTCGGTGGCTCAGCAGCTCCGGCGGCTGGCTGATGTCCCCTGGTTGTGTCCCGTCATCGACTCCTCAGACCACGAGGTAGACCACCATCAGGACTGGATCTACAAGTCCTGCTAGTACCTGGGTACACCTGTCTGTCCACCTGTCTGTCCACCTGTCTGTCCACCTGTCTGTCCACATCAACCTGTCTCTCTGTGTTTCAGGGTCCTCTGACAGATTTCTCAAAACGCAGTCGGAGCGCAAAGTTTCGTCTCGTCCCCAAATTTAAAAAAGACAAAAACAACAAGAACAAAGAGACCTGCACCTCTCTGTCTCTGTCCCTGTCAGGTGAGCTGTCTCTGTCCCTGTCCCTGTCTCTGTCTCTGTCAGGTGAGCTGTCTCTACCTGTCTCTGTCTCTACCTGTCTCTGTCAGGTGAGCTGTCTCTACCTGTCTCTGTCTCTCTACCTGTCCCTGTCAGGTGAGCTGTCTCTACCTGTCTCTGTCTCTGTCTCTGTCTCTGCTTCTGTCAGGTGAGCTGTCTCTACCTGTGTCTGTCTCTGTATCTGTTTCTGTCAGGTGAGCTGTCTCTACCTGTCTCTGTCTCTGTCAGGTGAGCTGTCTCTACCTGTCTCTGTCTCTACCTGTCCCTGTCAGGTGAGCTGTCTCTACCTGTCTCTGTCTCTGTCAGGTGAGCTGTCTCTACTTGTCTCTGTCTCTGTCAGGTGAGCTGTCTCTACCTGTCTCTGTCTCTACCTGTCCCTGTCAGGTGAGCTGTCTCTACCTGTCTCTGTCTCTACTTGTCCCTGTCAGGTGAGCTGTCTCTGTCCCTGTCTCTGTCTCCGTCTCTGTCAGGTGAGCTGTCTGTCCCTGTCTCTGTCTCTGTCTCTGTCAGGTGAGCTGTCTCTACCTGTCTCTGTCTCTACCTGTCTCTGTCTCTGTCTCTACCTGTCTCTGTCTCTACCTGTCTCTGTCAGATGAGCTGTCTCTACCTGTCTCTGTCAGATGAGCTGTCTCTACCTGTCTCTGTCTCTACTTGTCCCTGTCAGGTGAGCTGTCTCTGTCCCTGTCTCTGTCTCCGTCTCTGTCAGGTGAGCTGTCTGTCCCTGTCTCTGTCTCTGTCTCTGTCAGGTGAGCTGTCTCTACCTGTCTCTGTCTCTGTCTCTACCTGTCTCTGTCTCTACCTGTCTCTGTCTCTACCTGTCTCTGTCTCAATCTGTCTCTGTCTCGATCTGTCTCTGTCCCTACCTGCCTCTGTCTCTACCTGTCTCTGTCTCTGTCTGTCTCTGTCCCTACCTCTACCTGTCTCTGTCTCTACCTGTCTCTGTCTCTGTCTCTACCTGTCTCTGTCTCGATCTGTCTCTACCTCTACCTGTCTCTGTCCCTACCTGCCTCTGTCTATACCTGTCTCTGTCCCTACCTGTCTCTGTATCTAACTGTCTCTGTCTCTACCTGTCTCGTTCTCGATCTGTCTCTACCTCTACCTGTCTCTATCTCTACCTGTCTCTGTCTCGATCTGTCTCTACCTGTCTCTACCTCTCTCTGTCTCTACCTCTCTCTGTCCCTACCTGTCTCTGTCTGTCTCTGTCCCTACCTCTACCTGTCTCTGTCCCTACCTGTCTCTGTCTCTGTCTCTACCCCTACCTGTCTCTGTCTCTACCTGTCTCTGTCTCTACCTCTACCTGTCTCTGTCTCTGTCCCTACCTCTCTCTGTCTCTACCTGTCTTTGTCTCTGTCTCTGTCTCTGTCCCTACCTCTCTCTGTCTCTACCTGTCTTTGTCTCCGTCTCTGTCTCTGTCCCTACCTGTCCCTACCTGTCTCTGTCTGTCTCTGATTGTTGGTTCTAGTTGGTACAGATCTGTATTCTCTGACACTCTTCGGTGTGTCTTCGGTGTCTCAGTTCACCAGTGGGGGACGGACGAGGTGGGGGCGTGGCTGGACTTTCTCTGTCTCACTGAGTATAAGGACATCTTTATTGGACATGACGTCCGCGGAGCCGAGCTCATTCACCTGGAGAGGAGGGACCTGAAGGTACTGCCGTTAGCTCTGATGGCTAACTGCTAACGGCTAACGGCTAACTGCTAACTGCTAACGGCTAACTGCTA
>CAKAKS010000068.1:36260300-36303018 GCA_916700875.1 Sebastes aleutianus
GTTCACTATCTGCCCAAGTACACCCATCACTTCCTGCCCAGGTACACCGTTCACTACCTGCCCAAGTACACTGTTCACTACCTGCCCAGGTACACCGTTCACTACCTGCCCAGGTACACCGTTCACTACCTGCTCAGGTACACCGTTCACTACCTGCTCAGGTACACCGTTCACTACCTGCTCAGGTACACCGTTCACTACCTGCTCAGGTACTCTGTTCACTACCTGCTCAGGTACACCGTTCACTACCTGCCCAAGTACACCGTTCACTACCTGCCCAAGTACACCGTTCACTACCTGCCCAAGTACACTGTTCACTACATGCTCAGGTACACCGTTCACTATCTGCCCAAGTACACCCATCACTTCCTGCCCAGGTACACCGTTCACTACCTGCCCAAGTACACCGTTCACTATCTGCCCAAGTACACCCATCACTTCCTGCCCAGGTACACCGTTCACTACCTGCCCAAGTACACCGTTCACTACCTGCCCAAGTACACTGTTCACTACCTGCCCAGGTACACCGTTCACTACCTGCCCAGGTACACCGTTCACTACCTGCTCAGGTACACCGTTCACTACCTGCTCAGGTACACCGTTCACTACCTGCTCAGGTACACCGTTCACTACCTGCTCAGGTACTCTGTTCACTACCTGCTCAGGTACACCGTTCACTACCTGCTCAGGTACACCGTTCACTACCTGCTCAGGTACACCGTTCACTACCTGCTCAGGTACACCGTTCACTACCTGCTCAGGTACACCGTTCACTACCTGCTCAGGTACACCGTTCACTACCTGCTCAGGTACTCTGAACCGACCTTCATCACACTGAAACAACAACCCCTTAGAATACCTTTAATTAATCCTTAGTTTACTTAACTCAAATTAGTGCTCAGGGATTCTTTATTTCTCCTTAAATGTGAAAAGATAAAAACATTAAAACGTCTTTATTTCAAATTAACATAATTAATTCATTAGTTATCATATCTGCCAGGTTTCTTGTAATTTACATATTAATTATAAATATTTGAGATTAACATATTTTTAAAGGGAACGTCGTGTTTAGCTGCTGATTAATGAGACTTTCAATTATTATTCACATATTTCACATTTAAACCTCTAACCCATCATAACATCAAATAATTCATATAGATGTCAAATGTATTTCTACGACTAGTACTACATAATATTATACTACGATGTAGACGGTCACATTTGTCTCTTGTCTCTTGTTGTGTCCTCTCTTTGCTGCTGATGTGACGTCTCTTTGTCAATATTTGAACTGTGGTTAACGATCAATCGATCAGCTGGAGTCCAACATTTTACCTCCGACACCAACCGTCTGTCCTCACAAGAGACAGCAGGAGACATTAAGAGACAGAAGGAGACATTAAGAGACAACAGGAGACGACGGGAGACATTAAGAAACAACAGGAGACATTAAGAGACTGCAGGAGACACTAAGAGACAACGGAGCATTAAGAGACAGCCGTAGACACTAAGAGACAACGGGAGCATTAAGAGACAGCCGGAGACATTAAGAGACGACAGGAGACATTAAGAGACAACAGTAGACATTAAGAGACAACAGGAGACATTAAGAGAAAGCCGGAGACATTAAGAGACGACAGGAGACATTAAGAGACAACAGGAGACATTAAGAAACAACAGGAGACAACAGGAGACATCAAGAGACAGTAGGAGACATCAAGAGACAGTAGGAGACATTAAGAGACGACGGGAGACATTAAGAGACAACAGTAGACATTAAGAGACAACAGGAGACATTAAGAGAAAGCCGGAGACATTAAGAGACGACAGGAGACATTAAGAAACAACAGGAGACAACAGGAGACATCAAGAGACAGTAGGAGACATCAAGAGACAGTAGGAGACATTAAGAGACGACGGGAGACATTAAGAAACAACAGGAGACATTAGGAGACAACAGGAGACATTAAGACACAGCAGGTTTGGGTCTGAGGACAGACAGACAGACAGACATGCTGCTGACCTGGACTCTCTGCTCTCTGGTCTCCTGCTCGGCACTGATCGAATGTTCAGGTGAGACGGACTGATGGACCTGTTGATGTCTCTATGATGCTAGTATTAGTACTGCAGTACAGTACACAGTATTTGTAGAATCAGTACTCAGGTGATTCTGTGTCTGACGTTGTATTTCTATTTGTACACATAAACATCATATTAGTAGTATCAGCAGTGTGTACTCTTGTACTTGTACACTCTTGTTTCTGTTATTTTGTCCACCCTCAGTGTTCCTGGAGCGTACGGCGGCGGATCAGATCCTCGGTGCGTCCTCCCGGCTGCGGCGAGCCAACTCGTTGTTCCTGGAGGAGATGTTACCTGGCGACCTGGAGAGGGAGTGTCACGAGGAGATCTGCTCACAGGAAGAGGCTGCCGAGATCTTCCAGACCAGAGAGAAGACGGTAAGAACCGGCGCCGCGGTCCAAACGGAGGTCTCAGCACCCTGACTGTACGTACAAGTACTCCCAGTACTGCGTATACTCACTCTGAGTGTGTTGTTCCACAGCTGGAGTTCTGGTACAAATACACAAGTAGGTATTCTCACCATCAACATGATGAAACACGCTGATGCAGATTCAGATGTGACCTCGCTGATCTGGATTCATCTGGACCCGGTGATACTGATCTGAACCTACAGAACCACCAGAGGTCTGTACTACGAAGCGAGTTCAACATACCCAGGATGTCTTCTCGTTATCCGGCTTCACTAACCCGAACAAACGAGATCACGCTAAGCGGTCCTACGAAGCTGACCAATCACAGACATGGACTAGTCTACTGACCAATCACAGACATGGACTAGTCTACTGACCAATCACAGACATGGACTAGTCTACTGACCAATCACAGATATGGACTAGTCTACAGACCAATCACAGACATGGACTAGTCTACAGACCAATCACAGACATGGACTAGTCTACTGACCAATCACAGACATGGACTAGTCTACTGACCAATCACAGACATGGACTAGTCTACAGACAGCTGACAGACAGGCAGAGAGACACATTTTACAAAGAATAAACTATATTAGACAAATACGAAGAAGTTAAACCCTTAATCAGACTAACAGTAACAGTTCAAGCTGCTAAATGCAGGAAGAACAGCTGGAAAAAGAAAAAACTCCAGATGTGTGAATGTGTAAATTAACAGACCGTCTAAATATAAATAGTGTTTAAGAGTGTAAAAGATGAATGGATTACTCTTCTTTATACCCTACGATTAAATAGTGGCGTCTAGGACTATTTAAACCCCCTTCACCTCCGTCCCCCTTCTTCACCTCCGTCCCCCCCCTCTCCGGCGGTGTGAAACGGACTCAAGAGGAAGTTAAAAAATATAAATAAAAACATAATTCAAAGCGGTAAACTCCCCCAGCATAAATCCAGCTGTCCTTCCTGCATCTGTCAGTTTAAACTGAGTTGTGTTTAGTCTGATTATGACGGTAACGTCTTCATATGTGTGTAATATTATCATACAATCACCACACGGAGCTCTGATTGGTCAGTAGGAGGTGCTTTTATACGAGTTGATCTCTTATCTGGAACATAACCTGCTCCGGAGCAGGTCAGCTGTTCAGCATCAGTTACCATGGCGATCTACCTCAGTAAGAAGTGAACCAGCTTCGTAGGACGAAAACCCAGAGTTAACCCTGAAGTTACTTCGATAACGCCAAACCCTGCTTCGTAGTACAGACCTCAGGTCGATCTTTAGTCTGCTCAGTGGTCGTTACAGAATCAGTCAGTGATGTCATCACTTTACCTGATGACATCACTGAGTGGTGATGTGTTCGAGTGTCTCTCCTGTGTGTCGTAGATCTGAACCCTTGTCGGACCAACCCCTGTCTGAACGGAGGGCTGTGCACTCTGGACCGGGGGGACTTCCTGTGTCTCTGTCCTCCTCAGTACCACGGCAGGACCTGCGACTCAGGTAACCATGGTTACTGCTGGGAGGAGCTAAAGGTCCAACAGGAGGGTCAGACAGGTAACCATGGTTACTGCTGGGAGACAGGTAACCATGGTTACTGCTGGGAGACAGGTTACCATGGTTACTGCTTGGAGGAGCTAAAGATCCAGATGAACAGTTTAGAAATAAAGAGATACAACTCTGGTGCTTTTCTGACAACAGCCGCTAGATGGCGCTGCGGTAGCGCTGCCGCCATCTTGGACTGAAACCACCAGTGAGTGTGTCTCTGTCCATGGACGTATAAAGAGACGTCTGTAAATCAGACGATATAAATCCACTTCCCAGTAGGAACACTTCAATATCCTCATTTAAATCATGATATCCTAAAAGTAGTAAAATGAACAGCTAAAACCAGAGTTACTTTCCTCGCCATAATGAACGCTCATCAGACCCACGGGACCGCACGGGACCGCACCGCCCTGCACGCTCATATGACAGCTTCCTGCTAGCTTCCTGACAGCTTCCTGCTAGCTGTATGACAGCTTCCTGCTAGCTGTATGACAGCTTCCTGCTAGCTGTATGCGGCTGTAATAATAATGGAGATACTGGCTGTAATAATGGAGATATTGGCTGTAATAATGGAGATATTGGCTGTAATAATGGAGATATTGGCTGTAATAATGGAGATACTGGCTGTAATAATGGAGATATTGGCTGTAATAATAGAGATACTGGCTGTAATAATGGAGATATTGGCTGTAATAATGGAGATATTGGCTGTAATAATGGAGATATTGGCTGTAATAATGGAGATATTGGCTGTAATAATGGAGATACTGGCTGTAATAATGGAGATATTGGCTGTAATAATGGAGATACTGGCTGTAATAATAGAGATATTGGCTGTAATAATAGAGATATTGGCTGTAATAATGGAGATATTGGCTGTAATAATGGAGATATTGGCTGTAATAATGGAGATACTGGCTGTAATAATGGAGATATTGGCTGTAATAATGGAGATACTGGCTGTAATAATAGAGATATTGGCTGTAATAATGGAGATACTGGCTGTAATAATGGAGATATTGGCTGTAATAATAGAGATACTGGCTGTAATAATAGAGATATTGGCTGTAATAATGGAGATATTGGCTGTAATAATAGAGATACTGGCTGTAATAATAGAGATACTGGCTGTAATAATGGAGATATTGGCTGTAATAATAGAGATACTGGCTGTAATAATAGAGATACTGGCTGTAATAATAGAGATACTGGCTGTAATAATGGAGATATTGGCTGTAATAATAGAGATACTGGCTGTAATAATAGAGATATTGGCTGTAATAATGGAGATATTGGCTGTATAATGGAGATACTGGCTGTAATAATAGAGATATTGGCTGTAATAATGGAGATATTGGCTGTAATAATGGAGATATTGGCTGTAATAATGGAGATACTGGCTGTAATAATAGAGATATTGGCTGTATAATGGAGATACTGGCTGTAATAATAGAGATATTGGCTGTAATAATGGAGATACTGGCTGTAATAATGGAGATATTGGCTGTAATAATGGAGATATTGGCTGTAATAATAGAGACATTGGCTGTATAATGGAGATACTGGCTGTAATAATAGAGACACTGGCTGTAATAATGGAGATATTGGCTGTAATAATAGAGATATTGGCTGTATAATGGAGATATTGGCTGTAATAATGGAGATACTGGCTGTAATAATGGAGATATTGGCTGTAATAATAGAGATATTGGCTGTATAATGGAGATATTGGCTGTAATAATGGAGATATTGGCTGTAATAATGGAGATATTGGCTGTAATAATAGAGACACTGGCTGTAATAATAGAGATATTGGCTGTAATAATAGAGATATTGGCTGTAATAATGGAGATACTGGCTGTAATAATGGAGATATTGGCTGTAATAATAGAGATATTGGCTGTATAATGGAGATATTGGCTGTAATAATGGAGATATTGGCTGTAATAATGGAGATACTGGCTGTAATAATGGAGATATTGGCTGTAATAATAGAGATACTGGCTGTAATAATAGAGATATTGGCTGTAATAATGGAGATATTGGCTGTAATAATAGAGATACTGGCTGTAATAATAGAGATATTGGCTGTAATAATGGAGATATTGGCTGTAATAATAGAGATATTGGCTGTATAATGGAGATACTGGCTGTAATAATAGAGATATTGGCTGTAATAATGGAGATACTGGCTGTAATAATGGAGATACTGGCTGTAATAATAGAGATATTGGCTGTATAATGGAGATACTGGCTGTAATAATGGAGATACTGGCTGTAATAATGGAGATATTGGCTGTAATAATGGAGATATTGGCTGTAATAATAGAGATATTGGCTGTATAATGGAGATACTGGCTGTAATAATAGAGACACTGGCTGTAATAATGGAGATATTGGCTGTAATAATGGAGATATTGGCTGTAATAATGGAGATACTGGCTGTAATAATAGAGATATTGGCTGTATAATGGAGATACTGGCTGTAATAATAGAGATATTGGCTGTAATAATGGAGATACTGGCTGTAATAATGGAGATATTGGCTGTAATAATGGAGATATTGGCTGTAATAATGGAGATACTGGCTGTAATAATAGAGATACTGGCTGTAATAATAGAGATATTGGCTGTAATAATGGAGATATTGGCTGTAATAATGGAGATAGTGGCTGTAATAATGGAGATAGTGGCTGTAATAATGGAGATATTGGCTGTAATAATGGAGATATTGGCTGTAATAATGGAGATAGTGGCTGTAATAATGGAGATATTGGCTGTAATAATGGAGATATTGGCTGTAATAATGGAGATATTGGCTGTAATAATGGAGATAGTGGCTGTAATAATGGAGATATTGGCTGTAATAATGGAGATATTGGCTGTAATAATAGAGATACTGGCTGTAATAATGGAGATATTGGCTGTAATAATGGAGTTACTGGCTGTAATAATAGAGATATTGGCTGTAATAATGGAGATATTGGCTGTAATAATGGAGATATTGGCTGTAATAATGGAGATAGTGGCTGTAATAATGGAGATATTGGCTGTAATAATGGAGATACTGGCTGTAATAATAGAGATATTGGCTGTAATAATGGAGATACTGGCTGTAATAATAGAGATATTGGCTGTAATAATGGAGATACTGGCTGTAATAATAGAGATATTGGCTGTAATAATGGAGATATTGGCTGTAATAATAGAGATATTGGCTGTATAATGGAGATACTGGCTGTAATAATAGAGACACTGGCTGTAATAATGGAGATATTGGCTGTAATAATGGAGATATTGGCTGTATAATGGAGATACTGGCTGTAATAATAGAGATATTGGCTGTAATAATGGAGATACTGGCTGTAATAATGGAGATATTGGCTGTAATAATGGAGATATTGGCTGTATAATGGAGATACTGGCTGTAATAATAGAGACACTGGCTGTAATAATAGAGATATTGGCTGTAATAATAGAGATATTGGCTGTAATAATGGAGATATTGGCTGTAATAATAGAGATATTGGCTGTATAATGGAGATATTGGCTGTAATAATAGAGATATTGGCTGTAATAATGGAGATACTGGCTGTAATAATGGAGATACTGGCTGTAATAATAGAGATATTGGCTGTATAATGGAGATACTGGCTGTAATAATAGAGATATTGGCTGTAATAATGGAGATACTGGCTGTAATAATGGAGATATTGGCTGTAATAATGGAGATATTGGCTGTAATAATAGAGATATTGGCTGTATAATGGAGATACTGGCTGTAATAATAGAGACACTGGCTGTAATAATAGAGATATTGGCTGTAATAATAGAGATATTGGCTGTAATAATGGAGATATTGGCTGTAATAATAGAGATATTGGCTGTATAATGGAGATACTGGCTGTAATAATAGAGACACTGGCTGTAATAATAGAGATATTGGCTGTAATAATAGAGATATTGGCTGTAATAATGGAGATATTGGCTGTAATAATAGAGATATTGGCTGTATAATGGAGATATTGGCTGTAATAATGGAGATACTGGCTGTAATAATGGAGATATTGGCTGTATAATGGAGATATTGGCTGTAATAATGGAGATATTGGCTGTAATAATGGAGATATTGGCTGTAATAATGGAGATATTGGCTGTAATAATAGAGATATTGGCTGTAATAATGGAGATACTGGCTGTAATAATGGAGATATTGGCTGTAATAATGGAGATACTGGCTGTAATAATGGAGATATTGGCTGTAATAATAGAGATATTGGCTGTATAATGGAGATATTGGCTGTAATAATGGAGATATTGGCTGTAATAATAGAGACACTGGCTGTAATAATAGAGATATTGGCTGTAATAATAGAGATATTGGCTGTATAATGGAGATATTGGCTGTAATAATGGAGATATTGGCTGTAATTCATCACTTTATTATCTTCTAATCCACCAACGGGCTGTATGCTGTCAGCCTGTACCATGGTGGATGTATTAACGTTTGACAAACAACCAGGCTATCGGCCAGTAGCTAGTAGTGCAAAAAAGTTTAATAAATAAATAAGTAAATAGTTATAATAGTATGAATATTTATAATATTTTATCGTTCAACACAGGACATTTCAGTAGAATATGACAATAGAATATAAATAATGTAGTTATTGTAGGAGGACGTTTTACTGGCGTCTGGTCGTCGCATTCAGTCCAAAATGGCGGAAACGTAGCTCTGCTGCCGGGACCAACTATTGACTTTCACTTCTTATCGATATATGTTGATTGCAGTGGTGTTGGAGTGTCGCTATAGAAACGGCGGCTGCATACAGTACTGCAGAGACCTGCTGTACGGCGCCGGAGTTCAGTGTGGCTGCGCCTACGGATTCAAACTGGAGAAGGACGGACGCAGCTGCTCCCAGACCGGTGAGAGAACTCAGGTTACTACAGTAACTACTGATACTACTCCAACTGATACTACTACTACTACTAATACTGATACTAATACTGCTGATACTACTGATACTAATACTACTGATACTACTCCCACTGATACTAATACTACTACTAATACTGATACTAATACTGCTGATACTACTGATACTAATACTACTGATACTACTCCCACTGATACTAATACTACTACTACTACTACTACTACTACTACTACTGATACTACTACTACTGATACTACTACTACTGATACTACTACTACTACTACTACTACTACTACTACTACTATTGATACTACTGATACTACTACTACTGATACTACTACTACTACTACTACTACTGATACTACTACTACTGATACTACTACTACTACTACTACTACTACTACTGATACTACTACTACTGATACTATTACTACTACTACTACTGATACTACTACTACTGATACTACTACTACTACTGATACTACTACTACTACTACTACTACTACTACTACTGATACTACTACTACTGATACTATTACTACTACTACTACTACTACTGATACTACTACTACTGATACTACTACTACTACTACTACTACTACTACTGATACTACTACTACTGATACAACTACTACTACTACTACTACTACTACTACTACTACTACTACTGATACTACTACTACTACTACTACTACTGCTGCTACTACTGATACTACTACTACTACTACTACTACTACTATTGATACTACTGATACTACTACTACTACTATTGATACTACTGATACTACTACTACTACTACTACTGATACTACTACTACTGATACTACTACTACTGATACTACTACTACTACTACTAATACTACTACTACTGATACTACTACTACTACTACTGCTGATACTACTAATACTACTACTACTACTACTGCTGCTACTACTACTACTATTGATACTACTGATACTACTACTACTACTACTACTACTACTGATACTACTACTACTACTGATACTACTACTACTATTGATACGACTACTATTGATAAAACTACTACTACTGATACTACTACTACTACTACTGATACTACTACTATTGATACGACTACTACTACTGATACTACTACTACTACTGATACTACTACTACTATTGATACGACTACTACTACTGATACTACTACTACTACTGATACTACTACTATTGATAAAACTACTACTACTGATACTACTACTACTACTGATACTACTACTATTGATACGACTACTACTACTGATACTACTACTACTACTGATACTACTACTACTATTGATACGACTACTACTACTGATACTACTACTACTACTGATACTACTACTATTGATAAAACTACTACTACTGATACTACTACTGCTCCCAGACCGGTGACAGAACTAAGGTTACTATAGTTACTAATGATACTACTACTGCGGATAGTACTGCACATAATACTACTACTGTGTATAGATACTCTGGTGTATTTATATTCAGGTTATTGATACTCTGGTGTATTTATATTCAGGTTATTGATACTGTGGTGTATTTATATTGAGGTTATTAATACTGTGGTGTATTTATATTCAGGTTATTGATACTGTGGTGTATTTATATTCAGGTTATTGATACTCTGGTGTATTTATATTGAGGTTATTGATACTGTGGTGTATATATATTGAGGTTATTGATACTGTGGTGTATTTATATTGAGGTTATTGATACTGTGGTGTATTTATATTGAGGTTATTGATACTCTGGTGTATTTATATTGAGGTTATTGATACTTTGGTGTATATATATTGAGGTTATTGATACTTTGGTGTATATATATTGAGGTTATTGATACTGTGGTGTATATATATTGAGGTTATTGATACTGTGGTGTATTTATATTGAGGTTATTGATACTTTGGTATATATATATTGAGGTTATTGATACTTTGGTGTATATATATTCAGGTTATTGATACTGTGGTGTATTTATATTCAGGTTATTGATACTGTGGTGTATTTATTTTGAGGTTATTGATACTTTGGTATATATATATTGAGGTTATTGATACTTTGGTGTATTTAGATTGAGGTTATTGATACTGTGGTGTATTTATATTCAGGTTATTGATACTTTGGTGTATATATATTGAGGTTATTGATACTCTGGTGTATATATATTGAGGTTATTGATACTTTGGTGTATTTATATTGAGGTTATTGATACTCTGGTGTATTTATATTGAGGTTATTGATACTGTGGTGTATTTATATTGAGGTTATTGATACTGTGGTGTATTTATATTGAGGTTATTGATGCTTGTTTCTTCGTGTCCAGCATCGTTCCCATGTGGTCGCCAGGACAGAGAGTTGTCGTTGTACCGAAGTCGCTCTCTGTGGCGTCACTCTGAGCGTCTCAACGTCACCATGGAGACGGACGCCATGTTGGATGACAACAGCACGGACAGCTGGGAGGCTAAACTGAACTTCACAGAGACGGAGGAGGAGCTGATGACAGTGAACGCCACGTCTGGACAGAGAGGGGTTAATGAGACGGAGCTTGGGGTGACTGGTCGTATCATAGGCGGAGTACTGGAGAAACCAGGAGGGAGTCCCTGGCAGGTCTGGAGACATCATCTTAGACCCATTTAAAGCAGCTAGAATGTGTATTTTAATAATAATAATAATAATAATAATAATAATAATAATACCAGTTATTGTTGAATCTCTGAACATCGTTGACTCTGTGTGTGTGTTCAGGTTCTGATCCACAGGTCTGATGGGTACGGGTTCTGTGGAGGGACTCTGGTCTCTGATCGATGGGTGGTCTCTGCTGCTCACTGCCTGGAAGAGACCGCAGACCACGTAACTATAGGTGACCATGTTACTGTAGGTGACCACGTTAACACAGGTGACCACGTTACTGTAGGTGACCACGTTACTGTAGGTGACCACGTTACCACAGGTGACCACAATTCTATAGGTGACCACGTTACTGTAGGTGACCACGTTACTGTAGGTGACCACGTTACTATAGGTGACCACGTTACCACAGGTGACCACAATACTATAGGTGACCACGTTACTGTAGGTGACCACGTTACTATAGGTGACCACGTTACCACAGGTGACAACAATACTATAGGTGACCACGTTACTGTAGGTGAGCACGTTACCATAGGTGAGCACGTTACTGTAGGTGACCACGTTACTATAGGTTACCATAGGTTACTATAGGTTACAGTAGGTGACCACGTTACTATAGGTGACCAGGTAACTATAGGTGATCAGGTAACTATAGATGACCACGTTACTATATGTTACCATAGGTAACTATAGGTGACCACGTTACTATAGGTTACCATAGGTAACTATAGGTGACCACGTTACTATAGGTGACCAGGTAACTACAGGTGACCACTCTACTATAGGTTACCATAGGTAACTATAGGTGACCACGTTACTATAGGTTACAGTAGGTGACCACGTTACTATAGGTGACCAGGTAACTACAGGTGACCACGTTACTATAGGTTACCATAGGTAACTATAGGTGACCACGTTACTATAGGTTACAGTAGGGGACCACGTTACTATAGGTGACCAGGTAACTATAGGTGACCACGTTACTATAGGTTACCATAGGTAACTATAGGTGACCACATTACTATGGGTGACCACGTTACTATAGGTGACCAGGTAACTACAGGTGACCACGTTACTATAGGTTACCATAGGTAACTATAGGTGACCACGTTACTATAGGTTACAGTAGGTGACCACGTTACTATAGGTGACCAGGTAACTATAGGTGACCACTTTACTGTAGGTTACCATAGGTAACTATAGGTGACCACGTTACTATAGGTTACAGTAGGTGACCACGTTACTATAGGTGACCAGGTAACTATAGGTGACCAGGTAACTATAGGTGACCACGTTACTATAGGTGACAAGGTAACTACAGGTGACCACGTTACTATAGGTTACCATAGGTAACTATAGGTGACCACGTTACTATAGGTTACAGTAGGTGACCACGTTACTATAGGTTACCATAGGTAACTATAGGTGACCACGTTACTATAGGTTACCATAGGTTACTATAGGTTACTATAGGTGACCACATTACTATAGGTTACCATAGGTTACTATAGGTTACTATAGGTGACCACGTTACTATAGGTTACCATAGGTTACTATAGGTTACCATAGGTTACTATAGGTTACTATAGGTTACTATAGGTGACCACATTACTATAGGTTACCATAGGTTACTATAGGTTACTATAGGTGACCACGTTACTATAGGTTACCATAGGTTACTATAGGTTACTATAGGTGACCACGTTACTATAGGTGACCAGGTAACTACAAGCGACCACGTGTCTGAGTGTGTGTTCCTGGTTCATGTATAGTTTCATACCAACAGGTGAATAATGTCTCTGTACAGGTGATGTGTACTATAGGTTACTACAGGTGACCACGTTACTATAGGTGACCAGGGACCTATAGGTGACCACGTTACTATAGGTTACCATAGGTTATTATAGGTGACCACTTTACTATAGGTGACCAGGTAACTACAAGCGACCACGTGTCTGAGTGTGTGTTCCTGGTTCATGTATAGTTTCATACCAACAGGTGAATAATGTCTCTGTGTACAGGTGATGTGTACTATAGGTTACTACAGGTGACCACGTAACTATAGGTAACTATAGGTGACCAGGTAACTACAGGTGACCAGGTAACTACAGGCTACCACGTGTATGAGTGTTTCCTCCTGGTTCGTGTGTAGTTTCATACCAACAGGTGAATAATGTGTCTGTGTACAGGTGATTATGATAAGCTGCGTCCTGATCCAGGTGAGCAACTGATAAAGGTTCAGAAGGTCTTCGTCCACCCTCACTTCCACTCCTTCACCTTCGACAGCGACATCGCTCTGCTGTACCTCGCCCGGCCCGTCGTCAGGAGCCCCACCGCCGTCCCCGCCTGCCTTCCCGACCCCCACCTGTCCTCCTACCTGCTGCAGGTAACTTTATTCACAACATCGACGGTTTTCAGTCTGCACGGCGAGGAGCAGATGTGAGGTCAGAGCTGATGGTGTTTGTGTGTTCAGGAGGAGAACCGTGGCGTGGTGACGGGCTGGGGGCTCACTCGCTACATGGGCAGGTCCTCCCGCTTCCTCAGGAAGGTGACACTGCCGGTGGTCAGCTACCGAGACTGCACCGCCTCCACCGTACAGGTGATCACATCCACATACACTGAATACAGTACACACTGAATACAGTACACACAGTACACACAGTACACACAGTACACACTGTGCACACAGTACACACTGTACACACAGTACACTCTGTATACAGTACACACAGTACACACAGTACACACTGTACACACTGTACACACAGTTCACACAGTACACACTATACACACTGAATACATTACACACAGTACACGCAGTACACACTGTACACACAGTACACACAGTACACACAGTACACACTGAATACATTACACACAGTACACACTGTACACACTGTACACACAGTACACACAGTACACACTGTACACACAGTACACACTGTACACACTGTACACACAGTACACACTGTACACACTGTACACACAGTACACACAGTACACACTATACACACTGAATACATTACATACAGTACACACAGTACACACTGTACACACAGTACACACAGTACACACTATACACACTGAATACATTACACACAGTACACACTGTACACACTGTACACACAGTACACACAGTACACACTGTACACACAGTACACACTGTACACACTGTACACACAGTACACACAGTACACACTGTACACACAGTACACACAGTACACACTATACACACTGAATACAGTACACACAGTACACACAGTACACACTATAAGTCTAAAAGTAGTTTCAGAGCTTTGGGAGAATACTACTAAACAGTATTTTCTGTTATTTTGTCTAAAAATATTTGACATCAGATTCATGTAAAATGTGTCCTCAGTGTCTCCGGCCGTCTCTAACAGGATGTGTCCTCAGTGTCTCCGGCCGTCTCTAACAGGATGTGTCCTCAGTGTCTCCGGCCGTCTCTAACAGGATGTGTCCTCAGTGTCTCCGGCCGTCTCTAACAGGATGTGTCCTCAGTGTCTCCGGCCGTCTCTAACAGGATGTGTCCTCCGTGTCTCCGGCCGTCTCTAACAGGATGTGTCCTCAGTGTCTCTGGCCGTCTCTAACACGATGTTTCTGTCTGTGTCCGTCCCGCAGGTGATCACAGACAACATGTTCTGTGCAGGTTACCTGGACGTCGGTATGGACGCCTGCAGCGGAGACAGCGGAGGACCGTTCGTGGTGAACTACAGAGGGACCTGGTTCCTGACTGGAGTGGTCAGCTGGGGAGAGAAATGTGCTGCCAAGGGGAAATACGGAGTTTATACCCGCCTGGGGAACTTCCTGAATTGGATCAGAGACACCATGGAGACGCCGGACGTTAATGGTACCGAGAGCTGAGACGCTGAGACACAATCGTTGGTCTTTAAAGCGAGAAACAAAACTAACGTCTGTAAAATGATTAACTACAGAAACTCAAAGATTTTCAGAAAATGTGAAAGTGGTTAGGGGTTAGGGTTATATCTCGGGAACGGTCTAGACCGTAGTTAGGGTTAGGGGGTTAGGGGGTTAGGGTTATATCTCAGGAACGGTCTAGACGGTAGCTAGGGTTAGGGGGTTAGGGGTTAGGGTTATATCTCGGGAACGGTCTAGACCGTAGTCGGGGTTAAGGGGTTGGGGGTTAGGGGTTAGGGGTTAGGGTTATATCTCGGGAACGGTCTAGACCGTAGTCGGGGTTAGGGGGTTAGGGGGTTAGGGGTTAGGGGTTAGGGTTATATCTCGGGAACGGTCTAGACCGTAGTCGGGGTTAGGGGGTTAGGGGGTTAGGGGTTAGGGGTTAGGGTTATATCTCGGGAACGGTCTAGACCGTAGTCAGGGTTAGGGTTATATCTCGGGAACGGTCTAGACCATAGTTAGGGTTAGGGGGTTAGGGGTTAGGGGTTAGGGGTTAGGGTTATATCTCGGGAACGGTCTAGACCGTAGTCAGGGTTAGGGGGTTAGGGGGTTAGGGTTATATCTCGGGAACGGTCTAGACCGTAGTCGGGGTTATGGGGTTAGGGGGTTAGGGTTATATCTCGGGAACGGTCTAGACCATAGTTAGGGTTAGGGGGTTAGGGGGTTAGGGTTATATCTCGGGAACGGTCTAGACCGTAGTCAGGGTTAGGGGGTTAGGGTTATATCTCGGGAACGGTCTAGACCATAGTTAGGGTTTAGGGGTTAGGGTTTAGCGGTTAGGGGGTTAGGGTTATATCTCGGGAACGGTCTAGACCGTAGTCAGGGTTAGGGGGTTAGGGGGTTAGGGTTATATCTCGGGAACGGTCTAGACCATACTCAGGGTTAGGGGTTAGGGGGTTATGGGTTAGGGTTATATCTCGGGAACGGTCTAGACCGTAGTTAGGGTTTAGGGGTTAGGGGTTAGGGTTATATCTCGGGAGCAGTCTAGACCATAGTTAGGGCTAGGGGGTTAGGGGTTAGGGGTTAGGGTTATATCTTGGGAACGGTCTAGACCGTAGTCAGGGTTAGGGGTCAGGGGTTAGGGGTTAGGGTTATATCTCGGGAACGGTCTAGACCGTAGTCAGGGTTAGGGGTCAGGGGTTAGGGGTTAGGGTTATATCTCGGGAACGGTCTAGACCGTAGTCAGGGTTAGGGGTCAGGGGTTAGGGGTTAGGGTTATATCTCGGGAACGGTCTAGACCGTAGTTAGGGTTAGGGGGTTAGGGGTTAGGGGTTAGGGGTTAGGGTTATATCTCGGGAGCAGTCTAGACCATAGTTAGGGCTAGGGGGTTAGGGGTTAGGGGTTAGGGTTATATCTCGGGAACGGTCTAGACCGTAGTTAGGGTTAGGGGGTTAGGGGGTTAGGGTTATATCTCAGGAACGGTCTAGACGGTAGCTAGGTGACAGTTTTATGTTTCTCTTTCTTTCTATTTTGTGTTGCTGTTGTTAATTAGTCATACTTTTATGGCTATATATAAAGTATACTGTATATATAGCCATTTCACAATCTTGACTGTATGCACGACTTGTTTTGGGGGTAATAGCTCCGTAGATGTGTTGCCAACTGTACACACGCATCAATACGCAGAACCTTTGATACCTTACTATGTATTAAAGTCATCTTAGCGTTATAATTCTTAGAATATTCTCCTGATCTGGAGGAGGTTCCTGTTACTGAGTTGTTGGAGGTGAGTGTACAGCTGCATACAGGAGCTCTTGATGGGCTAAGCACTAACACGTGCAGTGCTTTACTTTAACCCCAAGGTGACCGCCGATGCTCTTGGATTTTAACCTGCTTTGATTTTGATTCTTTGTGTTCATTTGAGTCCAGAGGCTCCCTGGTTGTTACTCTATTTTCATTTTGCACCTGCAAAATAACAGATTGTCATTCATTTGATATACATACATGTATATAAATATATAAAAAGTATATATATGAACATAAAGCAGATTTTTATTTCAACAAGGTGCCACTTCATGCTGCTGATTCTTTTGGACACAACTAAGTATTTTGCAGAAGTTGTGATTATTTCTGTTGAGAAGACAGTCTGAATTTCCTGAAGTCTGTTGACATCACACACAGGTATGATGAGGGTCCATTCCTGAGGACATGTACGTGCAATAATATACTCATAACCCCGCCCAAAGACGTTAGCCACGCCCACTTTCATAACTCATGAACCGTTTGTCGTAGAGGCTTGTGGGAGGAATCATATATCTCAGCAGAGAGTTCCTGTTTCACTGGTGTAGGTTAGCCCCGCCCCGAACATTTAGCCACGCCCACTTTTCATAACTCATGAACCGTTTGTCGTAGAGGCTTGTGGGAGGTGTTATATCACTCAGCAGAGAGTTCCTGTTTCACTGGTGTAGGTAAGCCCCGCCCCCAACATTTAGCCACGCCCCCTCTTTCATTAGTTGCGAGTACAAATAATATGGCCTTTCATGTAAATGCCAAAACAATCAGCAGGACACCGCAGGGAATTGAACCCCATCCCAGTAAACCAGGAGTACCATTACCAGTGCCTTTTGCTTTTTGACGCTACATGGAAAGTAAAGCAAAACCTGCATTAGCAACAGCATATGAGTGGCAGCATTTCACAGTGGGGCATAATCGTACTGTATTTTGTTTACCAAATGTGAATATTTATGTCATTAAAGCAGTTTTGAATAACTGTTATATGATATAAATGTTTGTCAAAGCAATTTTAGTTCTAAATGCTGTTGGAATGCAGGAAACTAAACCTTTTTTTTTTTTTTTTTTTTTTTTTGGGAACACATTAAATAACAAACAATAACTTATAGAGAAAACATGCATACAATGTAAAAGTTTTCAAAATATATGAACACAAAAACAAACAACTGCATATCATCTTGCGATGGTAACTACAGACATAGGCAAAGTTGTTGGTACCCTTCCGTTAAAGAGAGAAAACCCCACAATGGTCACTGAAATAACTTGAAACTGACAAAAGTAATAATAAATAAAAAATTACTGAAAATGAACTAATGAAAATCAGACATTGTTTTTGAATTGTGGTTCAACAGAATCATTTTAAAAAACAAACTAATGAAACTGACCTGGACAAAAAATGATGGTACCCCTAGAAAAGATGTAAAATAATGTGACCATAGGGACATGTTAAACTAAGGTGTGTCCTGTAAATAGCATCACAGGTATCTTCAAACTTGTAATCAGTCAGTCTGCCTATTTAAAGGATGAAAAGTAGTCACTGTGCTGTTTGGTATCATGGTGTGTACCACACTGAACATGGACCACAGAAAGCTAAGGAGAGAGTTGTCTCAGGAGATCAGAAAGAACATTATAGACCTTCATGTTAAAGGTAAAGGCTATAAGACCATCTCCAAGCAGCTTGATGTTCCTGTGACTACAGCTGCACATATTATTCAGAAGTTTAAGGTCCATGGGACTGTAGCCAACCTCCCTGGACGTGGCCGCAAGAGGAAAATTGATGACATATTGAAGAGACGGATAATACAAATGGTAACCAAAGAGCCCAGAACAACTTCCAAAGAGATTAGAGGTGAACTCCAAGGTCAAGGTACATCAGTGTCAGATCGCACCATCCGTCACTGTTTGAGCCAAAGTGGACTTAATGGAAGACAACCGAGGAGGACACCAAATCATAAAAAAGCGAGACTGGAATTTTCCAAAATGCATATTGACAAGCCACAAAGCTTCTGGGAGAATGTCCTTTGGACAGATGAGACAAAACTGGAGCTTTTTGGCAAGTCACATCAGCTCTATGTTCACAGACGAAGAGATGAAGCATCCAAAGAAAAGAACACTGTACCTAATGTGAAACATGGAGGAGGCTCGGTTATGTTATGGGGCTGCTTTGCTGCATCTGGCACAGGGTGTCTTGAATCTGTGCAGGGTGCAATGAAATCTCAAGACTATCAAGGCATTCTGGAGCGAAATGTGCTGCCCAGTGTCAGAAAGCTTGGTCTCAGTTGCAGGTCATGGGTCCTCCAACAGGATAATGACCCAAAACACAGCTAAAAACACCCAAGAATGGCTAAGAACAAAACATTGGACTATTCTGAAGTGGCCTTCTATGAGCCCTGATCTAAATCCTATTGAACATCTGTGGAAGGAGCTGAAACATGCAGTCTGGAGAAGGCACCCTTCAAACCTGAGACAGCTGGAGCAGTTTGCTCACGAGGAGTGGGACAAAATACCTGTCGACAGGTGCAGAAGTCTCATTGAGAGTTACAGAAATCACTTGATTGCAGTGATTGCCTCAAAAGGTTGTGCAACTAAATATTAAGTTAAGGGTACCATCATTTTTGTCTAGGCCAGTTTCATTAGTTTGTTTTTTTAAATGATTCTGCTGAACCATAATTCAAAAACAATGTCTGATTTTCATTAGTTAATTTTCAGTGAATTTTTATTTATTATTACTTTTGTCAGTTTCAAGTTATTTCAGTGACCATTGTTGGTTTTTCTTTCTTTAACGGAAGGGTACCAACGATTTTGCCTACGTCTGTATATGATATGAATGTTTGTCAAAACAATGTTAGTTCTAAATGAAGTAAAATATATATATATTTTTTTGGGAACACACATTAAAGAACAAACAATAACCCATAGAGAAAACATACATATTATATAATACTATGTAAACATTTTCAAAATATATAAACAAAAACAAATAACTGCATATCATCTTGTGATGGGATAACTTTAGCTGCAGGTCCCTTCCCCACTTCCTACCCAGTACTTCCAGTGCTCTTACTCAGACTACGCACATCTTTGAACTCGGCTTTCATTTCGATCTCAACTACACATCTGTAAAGTTTTGTGACTGCCTCTTGCACGGTTATGACGCTATCACGCTGACAAAATCTGTCCAGAAATATAAACGCCATGTAATTACTAAAAATTACTCCTATGTTAGTTCCCCCTACAGAAGGTGTGTCCAGGACCACATTTTGCAAGGATGACACATACAGCAGCAACAACCCCACCTCGGTTGCCAAATACAGCTGAACACATGAGTTACACCTACAGCTGTCACAAGTCTTAAGTTATTCTGCCATGTTATTTTGGGATGTTCTACATTTAAAAGAACATACAATCCCCTCATGATCACTGAAATAGGTTGGCAACACTTGATTCTACATCATATTGTGTTGTCTTCACATACACATGGTCAATTAAGGTCCCTTTCTCTGTTGTGGGTTGTGTGACAAGCTGAACATAACCTTTGTCTGTTATAAATTTGCAGATTGTGGATGATTTCAGGATGTCGTCATTGAAATCGCCCATGACCGCTATTGTGTTACTTTTTGGATCTAGCCAATCAAGTAACTTGCCTAGATATTCTTTAAACAAAGACGTAAGATAGGATGGTGGTCTGTAAATGACTGCTATAACTATGTTGTAAGTCACACAGTTGTACACTAAACATTTCAAATTTGCATCTGGTACTTTAAGTATGTTGTATGTCAACCTATCTGCACTATACATGCCAACACCACCAGGTTGTTGGTCCTGCAAAGCAACCAATGTGGGGTTTTTGCTGCTGTATGATGAACTTCGAGGACAATTATCAAAAGGATAACCATTGATCTTTACAGAGTCAAATGAGGAAGTAGCAGGTAGCCATGTTTCTGTGACAGCAATACAGTTAAAGTGCAAATGCTGCGTACACAATGCCAAATCTGATACATGTCGACTCAAATTTTGCACATTCATCAAAAACACTGTAAAACCATGTGTATTCAAGTTGTGCCTTGTTATATTTTCATCCAAGAATGGTGCCATACTCTGAAGTGCATCCTTAATGTCATCCCTACAATATATGGTTTTATCCTCAAACTCTTGAATAACCAACCCCGACAAACTTCTAACACGACTCAATGCCACATATGCTTGTCCTGCAGAAAATATTTTTTTAAGACACACCACAGCGCTATCAACAGTAATGCTTTGTACTTTATGTACAGTAAAGGCCCAAGCAAGTTTTAGTGGAAATTGCCGGCGCAATCCACCTTTATTTGTAACCCTTTCCTCTTCTGGTTCAATACCTGTAGAACCCAATACACCTGCTGCAGAATTAGCTGAGCGTTTCCTCCTCTGTGCACCCACTTCATTGTCATCAAATTTGACAAACACAGTTTGAGGAAACTTATTATTATCGTTGGCAAAAACTATATGTGTTACAGTGCCACATATCCCATTAACCAGACCATCCACTACATCTACATTTTTACCCAACATTACACGGGCATCTATCCCCAAATGCAGCACTTCAGCCAAACATGTATCATATGCTTTGGCATGATGTCCTTTTATCAACTCAAGCTCGCCTGTTTTCTTACTATTAACAAAATCTTGAGCGTCTATCACAATATATTCAGGACAAGTCTTAAATAGCTGCTTAACATTTTGCTCATTTACTTGTTTATTCGTAGGGAATATGTGTAAAGCTGAGCTAACTTCACCGGTTTCACAACGTTTCAATGTCTCAATGTCACTGTCTAGCATCGGGGTCCCTCTTGAACGCGTTCTCACTCTGTTCAACAACTGGGCAAACACGTGATCTTTTTGCCCAACGATAGTGTTTAATTCTACAACCTTAAATAAGCTAGACCACAACTCAACACCTACATCATCGACATACAGGGGTTTGCCTTTAACTGGAGGCAACTGGAAAAAATCTCCAACAGCAACGACACTAACATTTCCAAACGGGGAATAGTCACCAGATTGCTTAATCTGACGTAATCTTCCATGGATATAAGACAACAGTTTATGATCAACCATGGAGATTTCGTCGATTATCAAAATCTGCAAACTACTATATTTAGCACGTAAAGAATTAAGCTTCTCTTCACCCAATGGCGTGTAAGGTAAGCGTACATCTTTCCCGATACTAAATGTGCTGTGAATAGTAGCTCCATGTAAATTATATGCAGCTATCCCTGTAGGAGCAGTTAACAAAACACAAATGTCATCAGGATGACGACACGCTGTCGACAACAACCTCATAGCCTCGTACTGAATAGCCTTTATCAAATGACTTTTACCTGTCCCTGCACCACCTGTAATGAAAACATGTAATGGGTCTGGCTTTTTCCCCATTACCTTATCCAAACACCACTGTCTGATCTGATAAAAAATACACATCTGTGTCTCATTCAGAGATCGAAGTAACGCCAAACCGTCATTTCTGCACATGATGTTATTTTTATTTTCTAAATGTGCAACTTGCTCCCTACTCACTCCTAAGTCAGGAATATTTTCTAACTGCTCATCCTCTACCTGTTTTTCATCTCTAAGTAGCTGTTTGCATTCTAAACGCTCTAATTCTTGCTCTTGGCACAGCTCGCACCAGGCATTTTCTACAACACCACCACCATCAATTGTATTCTGGATATTATCCAACTCATCTGCGTCCTTTTCAAATTTGCTTCTATTTATATCAACAACAGACTTAACCAAATGAAGCAACCCATCACCTAATCTCACACGACCACTACTGTAAAACTGCTCATACGTCTCAAAACCTGCTGGTTTTAGCTGCACATCCTTACGATACGGCATGAACAACTGTAGAATACTCTGATAAAACAGTTCTGGATTCTTTGTCTCAGAAAAGCACGCATACTGAACAACTGCAGGTTGTGTACGTGTCCTTTGCATAACAAAACCTAAATCATTGTTTAGTTTAATCCTATTATCAGACTTTTTGTTTTTAGACAAAACACGATACTCTGATGCAAACGTTGCCATACACATGTCGTTAAAACCGGAATCTTTCGGCCTATTCTTATATCTATCAACAGAACTAGTCATCCACATGTCGTCTTTGGTAAGATTCTTAGATAACGCCTTTGTTTTAACACACTTAAAGGCAAACTCATTTTAACAACATTATCCCCTACAGGCACAAAAACAACTTTCCTTGAGCATTCCTTCAGATGCATATTAGTTAACCTATACACAGCCTCCTGAGCACACACATCTCTGTTGTGTAAATACACACACCCTACATTTTTCAATGCATCTTTTGCAATAGCATTTCCTTCTTTAGCTGCTTCCCTTTGTGCATTTCCTAACAACAGTCCCATCTCTTTTTCTGCCTTTGAAATATAAGAAATGATGTACACTACACATGCATATGCGTCAACCACATACTGGATGTCCATATTTGCATTCCAGCATTTTAATAGAGGTTTACTATATTGATTAATCCAAACTTCATTGGCCTGCCTTTTCAACACAACATGTGTTTTTCTACCAAAAGACTTATATGCAGCTTCAAAAACTCTTTGATTTATACCTAAATGTTCAAACAACTGTTCTACACTATCATAACTAGCATGCTCATCTGAAAGAGCGTCTTTAATTGCCTTCAGAATTTTCGATGCAACCTCCTTATCCATTTTTGCAGAGTTTTTCTGCCCCTGATTCTTGCACTCACAATGTGCCAACCCATTTGCTGCATCTACCTTACACTTGCATGGTTTCTCTACTTCGTCTTCATGACATATAAATGTGCGAGCTGATGCTGGCCTGGGAAAATTGAAACGACAAACAGATTTATTATTTTTACACGTTTTGAATGCCGCTTTGAATGCTGTTGCACAGACGTCACAATGTCCTTTAACGGTTCATCTTGTGATGGTGGTCCAGGCCTGAGGTCATTTTCATGTCCATATACACTCATAGCCCCGCCCCCTACACATTAGCCCCGCCCCCTTTCATAACTCATGAACCGTTTGTCGTAGAGTCTCGTGGCAGGCGTCGTGGCGCTTGTCAGAGTTTCGGTTTCACCGTACCCGCCTCGCGAGGTGGGGCGAGGGCCCGTTCATCGCTGCTCGCAGCTTTAATTACATGTTCAGATCAATATAAACACACAGAATGTTAATATTTACATGTTCAGATCAATATAAACACACAGTATGTTAATATTTACATGTTCAGATCAATATAAACACACAGTATGTTAATATTTACATGTTCAGATCAATATAAACACACAGTATGTTAATATTTACATGTTCAGATCAATATAAACACACAGAATGTTCATATTTACATGTTCAGATCAATATAAACACACAGAATGTTCATATTTACATGTTCAGATCAATATAAACACACAGTATGTTAATATTTACATTTTCAGATCAATATAAACACACAGAATGTTGATATTTACATGTTCAGATCAATATAAACACACAGTATGTTGATATTTACATGTTCAGATCAATATAAACACACAGAATGTTAATATTTACATGTTTAGATCAATATAAACACACAGTATGTTAATATTTACATGTTTAGTTTAATATAAACACACAGTATGTTAATGTTTACATGTTTAGTTTAATATAAACACACAGTATGTTGTGTAACTTTAAATAGGTTGGTTGCAGTGTACTTTGTGAGCAGGTGGTTTACTTTGAGTACAACCTATATTGGTTAATTTAATTGTCTGTAATTGGTTGTTTATGTGTCATGTCATTTTCCCTGGTTGTGATTGGCTGAGGGGCTGTGGGGGTGGGACTAGTGAGGAGCGGCGGGACGGAGGAGATGGAGAAAAGCTAGTGGAACAGAAAGAGATGTAGTAATTAGAGATGTAGTAATTAGAGATGTAGTAATTAGATGTAGTAATTAGAGATGTAGTAATCAGAGATGTAGTGATTAGAGATGTAGTAATCAGAGATGTAGTAATTAGAGATGTAGTAATTAGAGATGTAGTAATTAGATGTAGTAATTAGAGATGTAGTAATTAGAGATGTAGTAATCAGAGATGTAGTAATTAGAGATGTAGTAATTAGAGATGTAGTAATCAGAGATGTAGTAATTAGAGATGTAATCAGAGATGTAGTAATCAGAGATGTAGTAATCAGAGATGTAGTAATTAGAGATGTAGTAATTAGAGATTTACTGTGTAAAGTGTGTTTGTTAGTTATAGTGCTGTATAAACTAGAGCATCAGACTGCGAGCCAGTGAAACGCTGGATGTAAACATAGTGACTATGACCGGAGCTGATATCGCGCCGTTAGCCTTTCTAGCTAACTACCGCAGAAGGACACTGAACTGCCCAGAGAGCTAGGGTTAAGGGTTAGGGTTAGGGTTAGGGTTAGGGTTAGGGTTTAGGGTTAGGGTTAGGTTAAGGGGATAAAAACTTCACGGGGAAATTTCCCCGAGTGGGTTTTGGGCTATATCTTTGGAAACGAATGTCGTAAAGACTCGGGATCAGTTTTATTTTGTATTTTAGGGCTCCCTGAGTACGCTAGTCTTGGTCCTGAGTCTCTACAACCTTCCGTTCTCGAGATATGGCACATTTTGCCATTTCCCCGAGTGGAATTGTGTTGTATCTCGGGAACGGAAGGTCGTAGAGACTCAGATTCAAGTCAGGCGTGTTCAGCGTGGCCGAATTATGTCAGACGGAGCACATTTCCAAGTGTCTACGACGTTCGGTTCGGGAGATATTCGAGAAAACGTTCGCCCATTGTTCGCCAATGGGTTAGGGTTAGGGTTAGGGTTAGGGTTAGGGTTAGGTAAGGGCATGATAACCACGATGATCAAATTGATCATCCTTGATCATCCTCATTAACTCTTTGTGTGAACATGACAGAGCGATGAGACCTTGACGTACCCCCCCATTTTTGGGGTCGTTCTTTCCACTGATAGCACTGACAAGTCTGTGCGACTTTCGGTTGCGAAGTTACGCAACTTTTTTATATAAAAAAATTGATATCTCTGGAACGGAAGGTCGTAGAGACTCACAACCACGACAGGCGTGTTCAGCGTGGTCGAATTATGTCAGACAGAGCACGTTTCCAAGTGTCTACGACGTTCGGTTCGGGAGATATTCGAGAAAAACGTTAAATGTTTCAGAAACATCTTGTAGTGAACTGTTTAATTGTTTAATGTTTCAGAAACATCTTGTAGTGAACTGTTTAACCGTTAAATGTTTCAGAAACATCCTGTAGTGAACTGTTTAATTGTTTAATGTTTCAGAAACATCTTGTAGTGAACTGTTTAATTGTTTAATGTTTCAGAAACATCTAGTAGTGAACTGTTTAATTGTTTAATGTTTCAGAAACATCTAGTAGTGAACTGTTTAACTGTTAAATGTTTCAGAAACATCTTGTAGTGAACTGTTTAATTGTTTAATGTTTCAGAAACATCCTGTAGTGAACTGTTTAATTGTTTAATGTTTCAGAAACATCTTGTAGTGAACTGTTTAACTGTTAAATTGTTTCAGAAACATCCTGTAGTGAACTGTTTAACTGTTAAATTGTTTCAGAAACATCCTGTAGTGAACTGTTTAATTGTTTAATGTTTCAGAAACATCTTGTAGTGAACTGTTTAACCATTAAATGTTTCAGAAACATCTTGTAGTGAACTGTTTAATTGTTTAATGGGTTAGGGTTAGGGTTAGGGTTAGGGTTAGGGTTAGGGTTAGGGTTTAGGGTTAGGGTTAGGGTTAGGGTTAGGTAAGGGCATGATAACCACGATGATCAAATTGATCATCCTTGATCATCCTCATTAACTCTTTGTGTGAACATGACAGAGCGATGAGACCTTGACGTACCCCCCCATTTTTGGGGTCGTTCTTTCCACTGATAGCACTGACAAGTCTGTGCGACTTTCGGTTGCGAAGTTACGCAACTTTTTTATATAAAAAAATTGATATCTCTGGAACGGAAGGTCGTAGAGACTCACAACCACGACAGGCGTGTTCAGCGTGGTCGAATTATGTCAGACAGAGCACGTTTCCAAGTGTCTACGACATTCGGTTCGGGAGATATTCGAGAAAAACGTTCGGCTAGGGTTAGGGTTAGGGTTAGGCTTAGGTAAGGGCATGATAACCACGATGATCAAATTGATCATCCTTGATCATCCTCATTAACTCTTTGTGTGAACATGACAGAGCGATGAGACCTTGACGTACCCCCCCATTTTTGGGGTCGTTCTTTCCACTGATAGCACTGACAAGTCTGTGCGACTTTCGGTTGCGAAGTTACGCAACTTTTTTATATAAAAAAATTGATATCTCTGGAACGGAAGGTCGTAGAGACTCACAACCACGACAGGCGTGTTCAGCGTGGTCGAATTATGTCAGACAGAGCACGTTTCCAAGTGTCTACGACGTTCGGTTCGGGAGATATTCGAGAAAAACGTTAAATGTTTCAGAAACATCTTGTAGTGAACTGTTTAATTGTTTAATGTTTCAGAAACATCCTGTAGTGAACTGTTTAATTGTTTAATGTTTCAGAAACATCTTGTAGTGAACTGTTTAACCGTTAAATGTTTCAGAAACATCCTGTAGTGAACTGTTTAATTGTTTAATGTTTCAGAAACATCTTGTAGTGAACTGTTTAACCGTTAAATGTTTCAGAAACATCTTGTAGTGAACTGTTTAATTGTTTAATGTTTCAGAAACATCTAGTAGTGAACTGTTTAATTGTTTAATGTTTCAGAAACATCCTGTAGTGAACTGTTTAATTGTTTAATGTTTCAGAAACATCTTGTAGTGAACTGTTTAACTGTTAAATTGTTTCAGAAACATCCTGTAGTGAACTGTTTAACTGTTAAATTGTTTCAGAAACATCCTGTAGTGAACTGTTTAATTGTTTAATGTTTCAGAAACATCTTGTAGTGAACTGTTTAACCATTAAATGTTTCAGAAACATCTTGTAGTGAACTGTTTAATTGTTTAATGGGTTAGGGTTAGGGTTAGGGTTAGGGTTAGGGTTTAGGGTTAGGGTTAGGGTTAGGGTTAGGTAAGGGCATGATAACCACGATGATCAAATTGATCATCCTTGATCATCCTTATTAACTCTTTGTGTGAACATGACAGAGCGATGAGACCTTGACGTACCCCCCCATTTTTGGGGTCGTTCTTTCCACTGATAGCACTGACAAGTCTGTGCGACTTTCGGTTGCGAAGTTACGCAACTTTTTTATATAAAAAAATTGATATCTCTGGAACGGAAGGTCGTAGAGACTCACAACCACGACAGGCGTGTTCAGCGTGGTCGAATTATGTCAGACAGAGCACGTTTCCAAGTGTCTACGACATTCGGTTCGGGAGATATTCGAGAAAAACGTTAAATGTTTCAGAAACATCTTGTAGTGAACTGTTTAATTGTTTAATGTTTCAGAAACATCCTGTAGTGAACTGTTTAATTGTTTAATGTTTCAGAAACATCTTGTAGTGAACTGTTTAACCGTTAAATGTTTCAGAAACATCCTGTAGTGAACTGTTTAATTGTTTAATGTTTCAGAAACATCTTGTAGTGAACTGTTTAACCGTTAAATGTTTCAGAAACATCTTGTAGTGAACTGTTTAATTGTTTAATGTTTCAGAAACATCTAGTAGTGAACTGTTTAATTGTTTAATGTTTCAGAAACATCTAGTAGTGAACTGTTTAATTGTTTAATGTTTCAGAAACATCTTGTAGTGAACTGTTTAATTGTTTAATGTTTCAGAAACATCTAGTAGTGAACTGTTTAATTGTTTAATGTTTCAGAAACATCTAGTAGTGAACTGTTTAACTGTTAAATGTTTCAGAAACATCTTGTAGTGAACTGTTTAATTGTTTAATGTTTCAGAAACATCCTGTAGTGAACTGTTTAATTGTTTAATGTTTCAGAAACATCCTGTAGTGAACTGTTTAACTGTTAAATTGTTTCAGAAACATCCTGTAGTGAACTGTTTAATTGTTTAATGTTTCAGAAACATCTTGTAGTGAACTGGGTTAGGGTTAGGGTTAGGGTTAGGGTTAGGGTTAGGGTTTAGGGTTAGGGTTAGGGTTAGGGTTAGGTAAGGGCATGATAACCACGATGATCAAATTGATCATCCTTGATCATCCTCATTAACTCTTTGTGTGAACATGACAGAGCGATGAGACCTTGACGTACCCCCCATTTTTGGGGTCGTTCTTTCCACTGATAGCACTGACAAGTCTGTGCGACTTTCGGTTGCGAAGTTACGCAACTTTTTTATATAAAAAAATTGATATCTCTGGAACGGAAGGTCGTAGAGACTCACAACCACGACAGGCGTGTTCAGCGTGGTCGAATTATGTCAGACAGAGCACGTTTCCAAGTGTCTACGACGTTCGGTTCGGGAGATATTCGAGAAAAACGTTAAATGTTTCAGAAACATCTTGTAGTGAACTGTTTAATTGTTTAATGTTTCAGAAACATCCTGTAGTGAACTGTTTAATTGTTTAATGTTTCAGAAACATCCTGTAGTTAACTGTTTAATTGTTTAATGTTTCAGAAACATCTTGTAGTGAACTGTTTAACCGTTAAATGTTTCAGAAACATCTTGTAGTGAACTGTTTAACTGTTTAATGTTTCAGAAACATCTAGTAGTGAACTGTTTAATTGTTTAATGTTTCAGAAACATCTAGTAGTGAACTGTTTAATTGTTTAATGTTTCAGAAACATCTTGTAGTGAACTGTTTAATTGTTTAATGTTTCAGAAACATCTAGTAGTGAACTGTTTAATTGTTTAATGTTTCAGAAACATCTAGTAGTGAACTGTTTAACTGTTAAATGTTTCAGAAACATCTTGTAGTGAACTGTTTAATTGTTTAATGTTTCAGAAACATCCTGTAGTGAACTGTTTAATTGTTTAATGTTTCAGAAACATCTTGTAGTGAACTGTTTAATTGTTTAATGTTTCAGAAACATCTTGTAGTGAACTGTTTAACCATTAAATGTTTCAGAAACATCTTGTAGTGAACTGTTTAATTGTTTAATGGGTTAGGGTTAGGGTTAGGGTTAGGGTTTAGGGTTAGGGTTAGGGTTAGGGTTAGGTAAGGGCATGATAACCACGATGATCAAATTGATCATCCTTGATCATCCTCATTAACTCTTTGTGTGAACATGACAGAGCGATGAGACCTTGACGTACCCCCCCATTTTTGGGGTCGTTCTTTCCACTGATAGCACTGACAAGTCTGTGCGACTTTCGGTTGCGAAGTTACGCAACTTTTTTATATAAAAAAATTGATATCTCTGGAACGGAAGGTCGTAGAGACTCACAACCACGACAGGCGTGTTCAGCGTGGTCGAATTATGTCAGACAGAGCACGTTTCCAAGTGTCTACGACGTTCGGTTCGGGAGATATTCGAGAAAAACGTTCGGCTAGGGTTAGGGTTAGGGTTAGGGTTAGGTAAGGGCATGATAACCACGATGATCAAATTGATCATCCTTGATCATCCTCATTAACTCTTTGTGTGAACATGACAGAGCGATGAGACCTTGACGTACCCCCCCATTTTTGGGGTCGTTCTTTCCACTGATAGCACTGACAAGTCTGTGCGACTTTCGGTTGCGAAGTTACGCAACTTTTTTATATAAAAAAATTGATATCTCTGGAACGGAAGGTCGTAGAGACTCACAACCACGACAGGCTTGTTCAGCGTGGTCGAATTATGTCAGACAGAGCACGTTTCCAAGTGTCTACGACGTTCGGTTCGGGAGATATTCGAGAAAACCTTCGGTTAGGGTTAGGGTTAGGGGTTAGGGTTAGGGGTTAGGGTTAGGGTTAGGGTTAGGGTTAGGGTTAGGGGTTAGGGTTAGGGTTAGGGTTAGGGTTTAGGGTTAGGGTTAGGGTTAGGGGATAAAAACTTCATCTGGAAATGGGCTCGAGTGGGTTTTGGGCTATATCTTTGGAACGGAATGTCGTAAAGACTCGGGATCAGTTTTGTTTAGTATTTTAGGGCTCCTTGAGTACGCTGGTCTTGGTCCTGAGTCTCTACAACCTTTCGTTCTCGAGTTATGGCACATTTTGGTTTTTGCTCGAGGGGTTAGGGTTAGGGTTAGGGGTTAGGGTTAGGGTTAGGGTTAGGGTTAGGGTTAGGGTTAGGTAAGGGCATGATAACCACGATGATCAAATTGATCATCCTTGATCATCCTCATTAACTCTTTGTGTGAACATGACAGAGCGATGAGACCTTGACGTACCCCCCCATTTTTGGGGTCGTTCTTTCCACTGATAGCACTGACAAGTCTGTGCGACTTTCGGTTGCGAAGTTACGCAACTTTTTTATATAAAAAAATTGATATCTCTGGAACGGAAGGTCGTAGAGACTCACAACCACGACAGGCGTGTTCAGCGTGGTCGAATTATGTCAGACAGAGAACGTTTCCAAGTGTCTACGACATTCGGTTCGGGAGATATTCGAGAAAAACGTTAAATGTTTCAGAAACATCTTGTAGTGAACTGTTTAATTGTTTAATGTTTCAGAAACATCCTGTAGTGAACTGTTTAATTGTTTAATGTTTCAGAAACATCTTGTAGTGAACTGTTTAACCGTTAAATGTTTCAGAAACATCCTGTAGTGAACTGTTTAATTGTTTAATGTTTCAGAAACATCTTGTAGTGAACTGTTTAACCGTTAAATGTTTCAGAAACATCTTGTAGTGAACTGTTTAATTGTTTAATGTTTCAGAAACATCTAGTAGTGAACTGTTTAATTGTTTAATGTTTCAGAAACATCCAGTAGTGAACTGTTTAATTGTTTAATGTTTCAGAAACATCTTGTAGTGAACTGTTTAACTGTTAAATTGTTTCAGAAACATCCTGTAGTGAACTGTTTAACTGTTAAATTGTTTCAGAAACATCCTGTAGTGAACTGTTTAATTGTTTAATGTTTCAGAAACATCTTGTAGTGAACTGTTTAACCATTAAATGTTTCAGAAACATCTTGTAGTGAACTGTTTAATTGTTTAATGGGTTAGGGTTAGGGTTAGGGTTAGGGTTAGGGTTTAGGGTTAGGGTTAGGGTTAGGGTTAGGTAAGGGCATGATAACCACGATGATCAAATTGATCATCCTTGATCATCCTCATTAACTCTTTGTGTGAACATGACAGAGCGATGAGACCTTGACGTACCCCCCCATTTTTGGGGTCGTTCTTTCCACTGATAGCACTGACAAGTCTGTGCGACTTTCGGTTGCGAAGTTACGCAACTTTTTTATATAAAAAAATTGATATCTCTGGAACGGAAGGTCGTAGAGACTCACAACCACGACAGGCGTGTTCAGCGTGGTCGAATTATGTCAGACAGAGCACGTTTCCAAGTGTCTACGACATTCGGTTCGGGAGATATTCGAGAAAAACGTTAAATGTTTCAGAAACATCTTGTAGTGAACTGTTTAATTGTTTAATGTTTCAGAAACATCCTGTAGTGAACTGTTTAATTGTTTAATGTTTCAGAAACATCTTGTAGTGAACTGTTTAACCGTTAAATGTTTCAGAAACATCCTGTAGTGAACTGTTTAATTGTTTAATGTTTCAGAAACATCTTGTAGTGAACTGTTTAACCGTTAAATGTTTCAGAAACATCTTGTAGTGAACTGTTTAATTGTTTAATGTTTCAGAAACATCTAGTAGTGAACTGTTTAATTGTTTAATGTTTCAGAAACATCTAGTAGTGAACTGTTTAATTGTTTAATGTTTCAGAAACATCTTGTAGTGAACTGTTTAATTGTTTAATGTTTCAGAAACATCTAGTAGTGAACTGTTTAATTGTTTAATGTTTCAGAAACATCTAGTAGTGAACTGTTTAACTGTTAAATGTTTCAGAAACATCTTGTAGTGAACTGTTTAATTGTTTAATGTTTCAGAAACATCCTGTAGTGAACTGTTTAATTGTTTAATGTTTCAGAAACATCTTGTAGTGAACTGTTTAACTGTTAAATTGTTTCAGAAACATCCTGTAGTGAACTGTTTAATTGTTTAATGTTTCAGAAACATCTTGTAGTGAACTGTTTAACCATTAAATGTTTCAGAAACATCTTGTAGTGAACTGTTTAATTGTTTAATGGGTTAGGGTTAGGGTTAGGGTTAGGGTTAGGGTTAGGGTTTAGGGTTAGGGTTAGGGTTAGGGTTAGGTAAGGGCATGATAACCACGATGATCAAATTGATCATCCTTGATCATCCTCATTAACTCTTTGTGTGAACATGACAGAGCGATGAGACCTTGACGTACCCCCCCATTTTTGGGGTCGTTCTTTCCACTGATAGCACTGACAAGTCTGTGCGACTTTCGGTTGCGAAGTTACGCAACTTTTTTATATAAAAAAATTGATATCTCTGGAACGGAAGGTCGTAGAGACTCACAACCACGACAGGCGTGTTCAGCGTGGTCGAATTATGTCAGACAGAGCACGTTTACAAGTGTCTACGACATTCGGTTCGGGAGATATTCGAGAAAAACGTTAAATGTTTCAGAAACATCTTGTAGTGAACTGTTTAATTGTTTAATGTTTCAGAAACATCCTGTAGTGAACTGTTTAATTGTTTAATGTTTCAGAAACATCCTGTAGTGAACTGTTTAACCATTAATGTTTCAGAAACATCCTGTAGTGAACTGTTTAATTGTTTAATGTTTCAGAAACATCTTATAGTGAACTGTTTAAATGTTAAATGTTTCAGAAACATCTAGTAGTGAACTGTTTAATTGTTTAATGTTTCAGAAACATCTTATAGTGAACTGTTTAATTGTTTAATGTTTCAGAAACATCTTATAGTGAACTGTTTAAATGTTAAATGTTTCAGAAACATCTTGTAGTGAACTGTTTAATTGTTTAATGTTTCAGAAACATCTTATAGTGAACTGTTTAAATGTTAAATGTTTCAGAAACATCTAGTAGTGAACTGTTTAACTGTTAAATGTTTCAGAAACATCTTGTAGTGAACTGTTTAACTGTTTAATGTTTCAGAAACATCCTGTAGTGAACTGTTTAATTGTTTAATGTTTCAGAAACATCTTGTAGTGAACTGTTTAACTGTTAAATTGTTTCAGAAACATCCTATAGTGAACTGTTTAACTGTTTAATGTTTCAGAAACATCTTGTAGTGAACTGTTTAACCATTAAATGTTTCAGAAACATCTTGTAGTGAACTGTTTAATTGTTTAATGTTTCAGAAACAGGGTTAGGGTTAGGGTTAGGGTTTAGGGTTAGGGTTAGGGTTAGGGTTAGGTAAGGGCATGATAACCACGATGATCAAATTGATCATCTTTGATCATCCTCATTAACTCTTTGTGTGAACATGACAGAGCGATGAGACCTTGACGTACCCCCCCATTTTTGGGGTCGTTCTTTCCACTGATAGCACTGACAAGTCTGTGCGACTTTCGGTTGCGAAGTTACGCAACTTTTTTATATAAAAAAATTGATATCTCTGGAACGGAAGGTCGTAGAGACTCACAACCACGACAGGCGTGTTCAGCGTGGTCGAATTATGTCAGACAGAGCACGTTTCCAAGTGTCTACGACGTTCGGTTCGGGAGATATTCGAGAAAAACGTTCGGCTAGGGTTAGGGTTAGGGTTAGGGTTAGGGTTAGGGTTAGGTAAGGGCATGATAACCACGATGATCAAATTGATCATCCTTGATCATCCTCATTAACTCTTTGTGTGAACATGACAGAGCGATGAGACCTTGACGTACCCCCCCATTTTTGGGGTCGTTCTTTCCACTGATAGCACTGACAAGTCTGTGCGACTTTCGGTTGCGAAGTTACGCAACTTTTCTATATAAAAAAATTTATATCTCTGGAACGGAAGGTCGTAGAGACTCACAACCACGACAGGCGTGTTCAGCGTGGTCGAATTATGTCAGACAGAGCACGTTTCCAAGTGTCTACGACGTTCGGTTCGGGAGATATTCGAGAAAAACGTTCGGCTAGGGTTAGGGTTAGGGTTAGGCTTAGGTAAGGGCATGATAACCACGATGATCAAATTGATCATCCTTGATCATCCTCATTAACTCTTTGTGTGAACATGACAGAGCGATGAGACCTTGACGTACCCCCCCATTTTTGGGGTCGTTCTTTCCACTGATAGCACTGACAAGTCTGTGCGACTTTCGGTTGCGAAGTTACGCAACTTTTTTATATAAAAAAATTGATATCTCTGGAACGGAAGGTCGTAGAGACTCACAACCACGACAGGCGTGTTCAGCGTGGTCGAATTATGTCAGACAGAGCACGTTTCCAAGTGTCTACGACGTTCGGTTCGGGAGATATTCGAGAAAACCTTCGGCTAGGGTTAGGGTTAGGGTTAGGGGTTAGGGTTAGGGGTTAGGGTTAGGGTTAGGGTTAGGGTTAGGGTTAGGGTTAGGGGTTAGGGTTAGGGGTTAGGGTTAGGGTTAGGGTTAGGGTTAGGGTTAGGGGATAAAAACTTCATCTGGAAATGGGCTCGAGTGGGTTTTGGGCTATATCTTTGGAACGGAATGTCGTAAAGACTCGGGATCAGTTTTGTTTAGTATTTTAGGGCTCCTTGAGTACGCTGGTCTTGGTCCTGAGTCTCTACAACCTTTCGTTCTCGAGTTATGGCACATTTTGGTTTTGGCTCGAGTGGAATTGTGTTGTATCTCGGGTTAGGGTTAGGGTTAGGGTTAGGGTTAGGGTTAGGGTTAGGGGTTAGGGTTAGGGTTAGGGTTAGGTAAGGGCATGATAACCACGATGATCAAATTGATCATCCTTGATCATCCTCATTAACTCTTTGTGTGAACATGACAGAGCGATGAGACCTTGACGTACCCCCCCATTTTTGGGGTCGTTCTTTCCACTGATAGCACTGACAAGTCTGTGCGACTTTCGGTTGCGAAGTTACGCAACTTTTTTATATAAAAAAATTGATATCTCTGGAACGGAAGGTCGTAGAGACTCACAACCACGACAGGCTTGTTCAGCGTGGTCGAATTATGTCAGACAGAGCACGTTTCCAAGTGTCTACGACGTTCGGTTCGGGAGATATTCGAGAAAACCTTCGGCTAGGGTTAGGGTTAGGGGTTAGGGTTAGGGGTTAGGGTTAGGGTTAGGGTTAGGGTTAGGGTTAGGGTTAGGGGTTAGGGTTAGGGGTTAGGGTTAGGGTTAGGGTTAGGGTTAGGGTTAGGGGATAAAAACTTCATCTGGAAATGGGCTCGAGTGGGTTTTGGGCTATATCTTTGGAACGGAATGTCGTAAAGACTCGGGATCAGTTTTGATTAGTATTTTAGGGCTCCTTGAGTACGCTGGTCTTGGTCCTGAGTCTCTACAACCTTTCGTTCTCGAGTTATGGCACATTTTGGTTTTGGCTCGAGTGGAATTGTGTTGTATCTCGGGTTAGGGTTAGGGTTAGGGTTAGGGTTAGGGTTAGGGGTTAGGGTTAGGGTTAGGGTTAGGGTTAGGGCTAGGGCTAGGGCTAGGGCTAGGGTTAGGGTTAGGGTTAGGGTTAGGTTAGGGTTAGGGTTAGGGTTAGGGTTAGGTAAGGGCATGATAACCACGATGATCAAATTGATTTCCTTGATCATCCTCATTAACTCTTTGTGTGAACATGACAGAGCCATGAGACCTTGACGTACCCCCCCATTTTCGGGGTCGTTCTTTCCACTGATAGCACTGACAAGTCTGTGCGACTTTCGGTTGCGAAGTTACGCAACTTTTTTATATCAAAAAATTGATATCTCTGGAACGGAAGGTCGTAGAGACTCACAACCACGACAGGCTTGTTCAGCGTGGTCGAATTATGTCAGACAGAGCACGTTTCCAAGTGTCTACGACGTTCGGTTCGGGAGATATTCGAGAAAACCTTCGGCTAGGGTTAGGGTTAGGGGTTAGGGTTAGGGGTTAGGGTTAGGGTTAGGGTTAGGGTTAGGGTTAGGGTTAGGGGTTAGGGTTAGGGGTTAGGGTTAGGGTTAGGGTTAGGGTTAGGGTTAGGGGATAAAAACTTCATCTGGAAATGGGCTCGAGTGGGTTTTGGGCTATATCTTTGGAACGGAATGTCGTAAAGACTCGGGATCAGTTTTGATTAGTATTTTAGGGCTCCTTGAGTACGCTGGTCTTGGTCCTGAGTCTCTACAACCTTTCGTTCTCGAGTTATGGCACATTTTGGTTTTGGCTCGAGTGGAGGGTTAGGGTTAGGGTTAGGGTTAGGGTTAGGGTTAGGGTTGGGGTTGGGGTTGGGGTTGGGGTTGGGGTTAGGGTTAGGGTTAGGGTTAGGGTTAGGGTTTAGGGTTAGGGTTAGGGTTAGGGTTAGGGTTAGGTAAGGGCATGATAACCACGATGATCAAATTGATCATCCTTGATCATCCTCATTAACTCTTTGTGTGAACATGACAGAGCGATGAGACCTTGACGTACCCCCCCATTTTTGGGGTCGTTCTTTCCACTGATAGCACTGACAAGTCTGTGCGACTTTCGGTTGCGAAGTTACGCAACTTTTTTATATAAAAAAATTGATATCTCTGGAACGGAAGGTCGTAGAGACTCACAACCACGACAGGCTTGTTCAGCGTGGTCGAATTATGTCAGACAGAGCACGTTTCCAAGTGTCTACGACGTTCGGTTCGGGAGATATTCGAGAAAACCTTCGGCTAGGGTTAGGGTTAGGGGTTAGGGTTAGGGGTTAGGGTTAGGGTTAGGGTTAGGGTTAGGGTTAGGGTTAGGGTTAGGGGATAAAAACTTCATCTGGAAATGGGCTCGAGTGGGTTTTGGGCTATATCTTTGGAACGGAATGTCGTAAAGACTCGGGATCAGTTTTGTTTAGTATTTTAGGGCTCCTTGAGTACGCTGGTCTTGGTCCTGAGTCTCTACAACCTTTCGTTCTCGAGTTAGGGTTAGGGTTAGGGGGTTAGGGTTAGGGTTAGGGTTAGGGTTAGGGTTAGGGTTAGGGTTAGGGTTAGGGTTAGGTAAGGGCATGATAACCACGATGATCAAATTGATCATCCTTGATCATCCTCATTAACTCTTTGTGTGAACATGACAGAGCGATGAGACCTTGACGTACCCCCCCATTTTTGGGGTCGTTCTTTCCACTGATAGCACTGACAAGTCTGTGCGACTTTCGGTTGCGAAGTTACGCAACTTTTTTATATAAAAAAATTGATATCTCTGGAACGGAAGGTCGTAGAGACTCACAACCACGACAGGCGTGTTCAGCGTGGTCGAATTATGTCAGACAGAGCACGTTTCCAAGTGTCTACGACGTTCGGTTCGGGAGATATTCGAGAAAAACGTTAAATGTTTCAGAAACATCTTGTAGTGAACTGTTTAATTGTTTAATGTTTCAGAAACATCCTGTAGTGAACTGTTTAACTATTAAATGTTTCAGAAACATCTTGTAGTGAACTGTTTAACCGTTAAATGTTTCAGAAACATCCTGTAGTGAACTGTTTAATTGTTTAATGTTTCAGAAACATCTTGTAGTGAACTGTTTAACCGTTAAATGTTTCAGAAACATCTTGTAGTGAACTGTTTAATTGTTTAATGTTTCAGAAACATCTAGTAGTGAACTGTTTAATTGTTTAATGTTTCAGAAACATCCTGTAGTGAACTGTTTAATTGTTTAATGTTTCAGAAACATCTTGTAGTGAACTGTTTAACTGTTAAATTATTTCAGAAACATCCTGTAGTGAACTGTTTAACTGTTAAATGTTTCAGAAACATCCTGTAGTGAACTGTTTAATTGTTTAATGTTTCAGAAACATCTTGTAGTGAACTGTTTAACCATTAAATGTTTCAGAAACATCTTGTAGTGAACTGTTTAATTGTTTAATGGGTTAGGGTTAGGGTTAGGGTTAGGGTTAGGGTTAGGGTTAGGGTTAGGGTTAGGGTTAGGTAAGGGCATGATAACCACGATGATCAAATTGATCATCCTTGATCATCCTCATTAACTCTTTGTGTGAACATGACAGAGCGATGAGACCTTGACGTACCCCCCCATTTTTGGGGTCGTTCTTTCCACTGATAGCACTGACAAGTCTGTGCGACTTTCGGTTGCGAAGTTACGCAACTTTTTTATATAAAAAAATTGATATCTCTGGAACGGAAGGTCGTAGAGACTCACAACCACGACAGGCGTGTTCAGCGTGGTCGAATTATGTCAGACAGAGCACGTTTCCAAGTGTCTACGACATTCGGTTCGGGAGATATTCGAGAAAAACGTTAAATGTTTCAGAAACATCTTGTAGTGAACTGTTTAATTGTTTAATGTTTCAGAAACATCCTGTAGTGAACTGTTTAATTGTTTAATGTTTCAGAAACATCTTGTAGTGAACTGTTTAACCGTTAAATGTTTCAGAAACATCCTGTAGTGAACTGTTTAATTGTTTAATGTTTCAGAAACATCTTGTAGTGAACTGTTTAACCGTTAAATGTTTCAGAAACATCTTGTAGTGAACTGTTTAATTGTTTAATGTTTCAGAAACATCTAGTAGTGAACTGTTTAACTGTTTAATGTTTCAGAAACATCTAGTAGTGAACTGTTTAATTGTTTAATGTTTCAGAAACATCTTGTAGTGAACTGTTTAATTGTTTAATGTTTCAGAAACATCTAGTAGTGAACTGTTTAATTGTTTAATGTTTCAGAAACATCTAGTAGTGAACTGTTTAACTGTTAAATGTTTCAGAAACATCTTGTAGTGAACTGTTTAATTGTTTAATGTTTCAGAAACATCCTGTAGTGAACTGTTTAATTGTTTAATGTTTCAGAAACATCTTGTAGTGAACTGTTTAACTGTTAAATTGTTTCAGAAACATCCTGTAGTGAACTGTTTAATTGTTTAATGTTTCAGAAACATCTTGTAGTGAACTGTTTAACCATTAAATGTTTCAGAAACATCTTGTAGTGAACTGTTTAATTGTTTAATGTTTCAGAAACATCTAGTAGTGAACTGTTTAATTGTTTAATGTTTCAGAAACATCTAGTAGTGAACTGTTTAACTGTTAAATGTTTCAGAAACATCTTGTAGTGAACTGTTTAATTGTTTAATGTTTCAGAAACATCCTGTAGTGAACTGTTTAATTGTTTAATGTTTCAGAAACATCTTGTAGTGAACTGTTTAACTGTTAAATTGTTTCAGAAACATCCTGTAGTGAACTGTTTAATTGTTTAATGTTTCAGAAACATCTTGTAGTGGTTAGGGTTAGGGTTAGGGTTAGGGTTAGGGTTAGGGTTAGGGTTAGGGTTAGGTAAGGGCATGATAACCACGATGATCAAATTGATCATCCTTGATCATCCTCATTAACTCTTTGTGTGAACATGACAGAGCGATGAGACCTTGACGTACCCCCCCATTTTTGGGGTCGTTCTTTCCACTGATAGCACTGACAAGTCTGTGCGACTTTCGGTTGCGAAGTTACGCAACTTTTTTATATAAAAAAATTGATATCTCTGGAACGGAAGGTCGTAGAGACTCACAACCACGACAGGCGTGTTCAGCGTGGTCGAATTATGTCAGACAGAGCACGTTTCCAAGTGTCTACGACGTTCGGTTCGGGAGATATTCGAGAAAAACGTTCGGCTAGGGTTAGGGTTAGGGTTAGGGTTAGGGTTAGGGTTAGGTAAGGGCATGATAACCACGATGATCAAATTGATCATCCTTGATCATCCTCATTAACTCTTTGTGTGAACATGACAGAGCGATGAGACCTTGACGTACCCCCCCATTTTTGGGGTCGTTCTTTCCACTGATAGCACTGACAAGTCTGTGCGACTTTCGGTTGCGAAGTTACGCAACTTTTTTATATAAAAAAATTGATATCTCTGGAACGGAAGGTCGTAGAGACTCACAACCACGACAGGCTTGTTCAGCGTGGTCGAATTATGTCAGACAGAGCACGTTTCCAAGTGTCTACGACGTTCGGTTCGGGAGATATTCGAGAAAAACGTTCGGCTAGGGTTAGGGTTAGGGTTAGGGTTAGGTAAGGGCATGATAACCACGATGATCAAATTGATAATCCTTGATCATCCTCATTAACTATTTGTGTGAACATGACAGAGCGATGAGACCTTGACGTACCCCCCCATTTTTGGGGTCGTTCTTTCCACTGATAGCACTGACAAGTCTGTGCGACTTTCGGTTGCGAAGTTACGCAACTTTTTTATATAAAAAAATTGATATCTCTGGAACGGAAGGTCGTAGAGACTCACAACCACGACAGGCTTGTTCAGCGTGGTCGAATTATGTCAGACAGAGCACGTTTCCAAGTGTCTACGACGTTCGGTTCGGGAGATATTCGAGAAAACCTTCGGCTAGGGTTAGGGTTAGGGGTTAGGGTTAGGGGTTAGGGTTAGGGTTAGGGTTAGGGTTAGGGTTAGGGTTAGGGTTAGGGTTAGGGGTTAGGGTTAGGGTTAGGGTTAGGGTTAGGGTTAGGGGATAAAAACTTCATCTGGAAATGGGCTCGAGTGGGTTTTGGGCTATATCTTTGGAACGGAATGTCGTAAAGACTCGGGATCAGTTTTGATTAGTATTTTAGGGCTCCTTGAGTACGCTGGTCTTGGTCCTGAGTCTCTACAACCTTTCGTTCTCGAGTTATGGCACATTTTGGTTTTGGCTCGAGTGGAATTGTGTTGTATCTCGGGTTAGGGTTAGGGTTAGGGTTAGGGTTAGGGTTAGGGTTAGGGTTAGGGGTTAGGGTTAGGGTTAGGGTTAGGTAAGGGCATGATAACCACGATGATCAAATTGATCATCCTTGATCATCCTCATTAACTCTTTGTGTGAACATGACAGAGCGATGAGACCTTGACGTACCCCCCCATTTTTGGGGTCGTTCTTTCCACTGATAGCACTGACAAGTCTGTGCGACTTTCGGTTGCGAAGTTACGCAACTTTTTTATATAAAAAAATTGATATCTCTGGAACGGAAGGTCGTAGAGACTCACAACCACGACAGGCTTGTTCAGCGTGGTCGAATTATGTCAGACAGAGCACGTTTCCAAGTGTCTACGACGTTCGGTTCGGGAGATATTCGAGAAAACCTTCGGCTAGGGTTAGGGTTAGGGGTTAGGGTTAGGGGTTAGGGTTAGGGTTAGGGTTAGGGTTAGGGTTAGGGTTAGGGGTTAGGGTTAGGGGTTAGGGTTAGGGTTAGGGTTAGGGTTAGGGTTAGGGGATAAAAACTTCATCTGGAAATGGGCTCGAGTGGGTTTTGGGCTATATCTTTGGAACGGAATGTCGTAAAGACTCGGGATCAGTTTTGATTAGTATTTTAGGGCTCCTTGAGTACGCTGGTCTTGGTCCTGAGTCTCTACAACCTTTCGTTCTCGAGTTATGGCACATTTTGGTTTTTGCTCGAGGGGTTAGGGTTAGGGTTAGGGTTAGGGTTAGGGTTAGGGGTTAGGGTTAGGGTTAGGGTTAGGGTT
>CAKAKS010000069.1:0-7500 GCA_916700875.1 Sebastes aleutianus
GTACTAGTGTGTGTGTAAACAGTGTTGTGTACTAGTGTGGTGTACTAGTGCGGTGTCTAGTGCGGTGTGACTAGTGTGGTGTACTAGTGTGTTGTGTACTAGTAGGCTAGTGTGGTGTCACCAGTTGTGGTGTACTAGTGTGGGTGTACTATTGTGGTGTACTAGTGCGGTGTACTAGTGTGGTGTACTTAGTGTGTGTACTAGTAACTAGTGTGGGTGGTACCGGCAGTGTGGTGGTACCAGTGTTGTTACCAGTGTGGTTATCAGTGTGGTGTAGAACAGTGTGGTGTACTAGTACTAGTGTGGTGTACCAGTGGTGTGTACCCTGTGGTGTACCATTGTGGTGTACCAGTGTGGTGTACCGATGTGTGTATCAGTGTGGTGTACCAGTGTGGTGTATCAGTGTGGTGTACCAGGTGTGGTGTACTAGGTGGTGTCTAGTGTGTGTCTAGTACTAGTGTGGTGTACCAGTGTGGTGTACCAGTGTGTGTACCAGTGTGGTGTACTTTGTGGTGCACTAGTGTGGTGTACTATAGTACTACGTGGGGATATTAGAATATCTTAAATCAGCCTGCAGGATCCATAAGACTTGACTATGACTTGCCCCAAACTGCATGTTGATGATCATAAAGTGGCATGTCTGTTAAAGGAGACTCGTGGGTACCCATAGAACCCATTTACATTCACTGATCTGGAGGTCAGAGGTCAAGGGACCCCTTTCTAATGGACATGACAGTTTTTCCTCTCCACGTTAGTGTAAGTTCAGAGTGTTTTTTACCTCCTTCATGACCGCTAGTCTGACCTGGTTGGTACTGGATGGTTCTTTAGTTTCAGATGATATCAGGATCTTCACTCAAGCTTTAAAACTGATCCGCTACAACCTAAAATCACAAGTTTGTTAATACGTTAAGAAATTTAGTGGAGTTAAAACGAATTTGCGTCAACGTGTTATTATCGCGTTAACTTTGACAGCCCATTTTTCTGACCATTTTTTGGATTTAAAAAAAAAAAATTCGAACATTTGTCAGACATTTTCTGACATTTTTCATGTATTACTTTGACTTGTTTTGGACACTTTTACAACATTTTAGGACTTTTTTCAGACTTTTTTCTAACATTTTCAGTTTTTTTCCGTATTTTTCGGAGTTTCGGACAGTTTTTTGCCATTTTTCAGAGATTCCAGCCACTACGACCTAAAAATGCATTAACGTGTTGAATAAATGATTTTAATTCTCCCCTCTGGAGCAGCTCAGTGTGACTCAGGTCTGCAGCAGTCAGAGCTCTAGTGCCCGGCTCAAAGGCTCCTCAGCAGAGACTCAATGAAAGCAGCTGTCTGTCAGAACCAGAGACTCTGTTGGTCAGTAATCCTCCGACCTGCTGTCAGAACCAGAGATTCCGTTGGGTCAGTAATCCTCCGACCTGCTGTCAGAACCAGAGACTCTGCTGGGTCAGTAATCCTCCGACCTGCTGTCAGAACCAGAGGCTCTGTTGGTCAGTAATCCTCCGACCTGCTGTCAGAACCAGAGGCTCTGTTGGGTCAGTAATCCTCCGACCTGCTGCCCGCCGCTCTGGTTCTAGTTAACGACCACCCGGAGGCTTGTTTAATTACCCCGGGGGGCGTTCTGATTGACCTCAGCGGTCGCCTAGCAACAACAGAGACGCATCAAAGAGGACGACCTGCTGACGGACACGCCCACACACACCCCCTGCAAACACACACACACACACAGTACTATATACCCCCCCGCTGATGAGGAAAGTCAGGTTTAACGGTTTAACAGGTTAACGGAGCAGATTCTGGCTCAGCTGGAGGTGATGAGACGTCAGCTGCAACCTGGACGGACGGACGGACTCACTGCTCCTCATAACGGAACTCAACCTCCTGGATATAAATATAAATATATAAATATATATATACAGCTCTGGAAAATCCATCTTCCTCTTGATCACATTCCAGAGGTTTTCAATGGGATTCAGGTCTGGAGATTGGGCTGGCCATGACAGGGTCCTGATCTGGTGGTCCTTCAACCACACCTTCACTGACCTGGCTGTGTGGCATGGAGCATTGTCCTGCTGGAAGAACCACTCCTCAGAGTTGGGGAACATTGTCAGAGCACCAAAGAAGCAAAGAAGAGCCAGGCTGAGGTTTGTACTTGGCTTGATTCACAAAGACAAGTCTACCCGATTCCAGCCCCGCTGAAGCAGCCCCAGATCATCACCGATCCTCCACCAAATTTCACAGTAGGTGCGAGACACTGAGGCTTGTAGGCCTCTCCAGGTCTCCGTCTAACCATTAGACGACCAGGTGTTGGGCAAAGCTGAAAAGGACTCATCAGAGAAGATGACCTTACTCCAGTCCTCTATGGTCCAATCCTTATGGTCTTTTGCAAACCTCAGCCTGGCTCTTCTTTGCTTCTTGTTTCCTCCTCTCCTCTCCTCCTCATCTCCTCTTCCCTCTCCTCTCCTCTTTCCTCTCCTCTCTTGTCTCCTCCTCTCCTCTCTCTTCTCCTCTCCCCTATCCTCTCCATTCCTTTCTTGTTTCCCCTCTTCTCTCCTCTCCTCTCTTATCTCCTCTCCTCTCCTCTCTTCTCCTTGTCTCCTTTCCTGTCCTGTTTCCTCTCCTCCTCTCCTCTCCTCTCCTCTCGTCTCCTTGTCTCCTCTCCTCTCTTGTCTCATTGTTCCCTCTCCTCTCCTCTCCTTGTCTTCTTTCCTGTCCTGTTTCTTCTCCTCTCCTCTCCTCTCCTCATTTCCTTTCCTGTACTCTGTTTCCTCTCCTCTCCTTTCCTTTCCTTGTCTCCTTTCCTGTCCTCTGTTTCCTCTCCTCCTCTCCTCTCCTTGTCTCCTTTCCTGTCCTGTTTCTTCTCCTCTCCTCTCCTCTCCTCATTTCCTTTCCTGTACTCTGTTTCCTCTCCTCCTCTCCTCTCCTCTCGTCTCCTTGTCTCCTCTCCTCTCTTGTATCCTTGTTTGCTCTCCTCTCCTTGTCTCCTTTCCTGTCCTCTGTTTCCTCTCCTCCTCTCCTCTCCTCGTCTCCTTTCCTGTCCTGTTTCCTCTCCTCCCCTCCTCCCCTCGTCTCCTTGTCTCCCCTCCTCTCTTGTCTCCTTGTTTCCTCTCCTCTCCTCTCCTCGTCTCCTTGTCTCCTCTCCTCTCTTGTCTCCTTGTTTCCTCTCCTCTCCTTGTATCCTTTCCTGTCCTCTGTTTTTTCTCCTCTCCTTGTCTCCTTTCCTGTCCTGTTTCTTCTCCTCTCCTCTCCTCTCTCGTCTCCTTGTCTCCTCTCCTCTCTTGTCTCCTTGTTTCCTCTCCTCTCCTCTCCTCTCGTCTCGTCTCTTTGTCTCCTCTCCTCTCTTGTCTCCTTGTTTCCTCTCCTCTCCTTGTCTCCTTTCCTGTCCTCTGTTTTTTTCTCCTCTCCTGTCTTCTGTTTCTTCTCCTCCTCCTGTCCTCTTCGTTTCCCCTCTCCTCTCCTTGGCTCCTCTCCTCTCGGCTCCTCTCTCCTTGTCTCCTCTCCTCTCCTCTCTTGTTTCCTCTTCTCCTCTCCTCTCTCCTCTCCTCTCCTCTCTGTTAATGTGTCACCTTGTTGTCAGTTAGTGAATTAGATCCTAATTATTGCTGCAGAGTAACTGACCTGCTGTCAGATTAGAGTTTAACTGTGTGTGTGTGTGTGTGTGTGTGTATGTGTGTGTGTGTGTTGTGTGTGTGTGTGTGTAGTATCAGTTTCATCAAACTTCATACTATTCAGTACTACACAGCGTTATTATAATTTATACCATTCAGTAGGCTACTACATAGTACTATTATATAATAGTATATAATATAATAGTACTATACAGTATTATATAATATATAATATAATAGTATTATACAGTATTATATAATATTATATAATATAATAGTATTATACAGTATTATATTATAGTATAATATATAATACTATACAGTATTATATTATAGTATATAATATAGTACTATACAGTATTATATAATAATATATAATATAATAGTATTATATAATAGTATATAAATATAATAGTATTATACAGTATTATATTATAGTATATAATATAATAGTATTATACAGTATTATATTATAGTATATAATATGCAGTATAATAAGCTGATGACAGTTAAATATTCTACTTGAGGTACTTTTAAAGTTTGATAGCTGGTTTTATCAGGCGGGAATAAAATATGATGTTTATTCTTATTAATTTCCTAATACTACACAGGTAAGACAGGCAGGTAGTACAGGTAGTACTGATCCGGTTCTGCTACCTGACGGATGACGTCCCCATTACAGCGCTCTGATGTCACACTGACGACTGACGTCAACAGCTGCGTCCTGTCATCTGATTGGACGACTGTCATCACGCGCATACACGCACACAAACACACAACGCACGCGCACACACCTGGAGGTCCGTCTCCTGCAGTCGGCGTGAGTCCTCAGCTGAGCATCAGGACTCTCTCTGCTCCGCCAGACTTCACTGCTTTATTCAGGATTTAGTGCAGAAGATAAACAGCTTCATGTGTGTTTCTGTCCGGCGCGCTGCTCGCTCAACTCACACCGTCTGCAGCGCGCGCACACGCACAGCCCGACGCAACGCGCGCCGAATAGAGACTGAGGATCTGAGGAAGACTTCGGCTCATCTTCTGAGTCCAGGTGAGTTCATGTCTCGTGTCTGTGACAGAGATGATGATAAATGGTGTGTTTGGTGAACGAGGTCTGGTTGGTGTTATTTGGAGGGTTTTTTGAATGAAGTCTGGCGGGCAGTTTAATACTCAGCTGGTAGAGGAGAACAGAGAGTCCGACTGACTGCGATCAACTGTCTGATGGAGGAAACACTTTAATATGTACTGCTCTTTTTTTGTTTTTTTAACTCTACTCTTTCTTTCTGTCATTATTATTATTGTTATTTCTTTTCTTGGTTTGTTTTGGTTTTGAATGTTGAGGTAGTTTTCTCTTTAGCAGTGTTGGCTGGTGGAAATGTTTCTTGGTGGCTCTGTGGTGCCACATCCAGTCAATCTCATCAAACATCCCGGTGCGATTTAATGCAAAACAAAGTGAAGTGGATCAAAAACCATTACTGACTTTGCAGTTAAATAATTAACAATTATTCTATTCCAACAGGAAGAGTAAAGAATGCTTTGAAAAACACAACAGTATAAAATGTACTCAGTGGTGGAATGTAACTAAGTATTTAGCTAAATACAGTTTTGAGGTACTTCTACTTTACTTCAGTATTTCCATGTTCTGCTACTTTCTACTTTCTACTCACTACAGTCTCAGAGGGACTATTAGACTATTTACTCCACTACATTCATCTGACAACTTTAGTTACTTACAGATTCAGATTATTAATACAAAATATAATCACATTACAATCAATTACACATTTTACTGGGTGCATTCCATACTTTAAACTCAAATATTAATAATTTGTATTATTATTATTATTATAATTATTATTATTATTATTAGTAGTAGTAATATTTTTTGTGTGTGACTCAGGGAGGGGCGGCCTCCTAGAGCCCTCTATTGGCCGGCTGCCACTGCTCTTTAGTGTACTTGATGGGTTTGTCTGTTGGTTTATAGACTAGTTGTAATTACAAACAGTGGATTGCATGTTGTTTGAAAACAACCTTGAAAAAAAGGGAAAAAATAATATGTAACTGCTCAGATAAAGTAACGGGAGGTTAACCTGAAGCCTTCATACTACACTGTCTCTATATAAATATAAATATATAATATATGTGAGAATATTATTGCTGATTGTTTGAACAAACAAAGTATTCCTGTGTTTTGTTCTAGTGAATCCATCCTTATATATTATATTTAATCTTTATATAATTTATACGTTAATCTATAATAATAATAATAATAATAATGATAATAGTTGCAACCCTTTTCTGATTTTCCTTATTAATGATTTTAATGTATTTTTAATTAGTGCTATTACTTTAATATTCAGTGACTGACTCTATCTACATGGTGAGTTTACTAAAACACTAGATGGACAAAAGAATGTGGAACTTCAGATGCTCCGAAATACAACAATACTTTCAGTTAAGTTTGTTTTTTGTTTTTTAGCCACGTTAGTTTTTTGTTTTTAGCGACGTAAGTGAAGTGTTTTTTAGTGATGTTAGTGGCGTGTTTCTCAGCGACATGTTTTTTAGCGACATGTTTTTTTTTAGCGACGTTAGTGACGTGTTTTTTAGCGATGTTAGTGATGGGTTTTTTAGCGACGTGTTTTTTCAGCGACGTGTTTTTAGCGACGTGTTTTTTAGCGACGATAGTGACATGTTTTTTAGCGGCGGGTTTTTTAGTGATGTTAATGACGTGTTTTTTAGCGACGTGTTTTTCAGCGACGTGTTTTTTAGCGACGGTCAGTGACGTGTTTTTTAGCGACGATAGTGACGTGTTTTTTAGCGGCGGGTTTTTCAGCGACGTGGTTTTTAGCGACGTTAGTGACGTGTTTTTTAGTGACGTTTGTGACGTGCTTTTTAGCGACGTGTTTTTTAGCGACGTTAGTGACGTGTTTTTTAGCGACGTGTTTTTTAGCGACGTGTTTTTTAGCGACGTGTTTTTTGGCAACGTTAGTGACGTGTTTTTTAGCGACGTGTTTTTTCAGCGAAGTGTTTTTTAGCGACGTGTTTTTTAGCGACGTGTTTTTTGGCAACGTTAGTGACGTGTTTTTTAGCGACGTGTTTTTCAGCGAAGTGTTTTTTAGCGACGTGTTTTTTAGCGACGTTAGTGACGTGTTTTTTAGCGACGTGTTTTTTAGCGACGTGTTTTTTGGCAACGTTAGTGACGTGTTTTTTAGTGACGCTTGTGTCTTTTTTTTTAGTGACGTTTGTGGCCTCCATAAAGACGTGTTTTTCCCAGTTTGGTGTGGAAGAACATTAAAGCAGCACATTGATGAACTGGTGTCACCGTCATCAGGGTGTCCACATACTTGTGGCCTCGTAGTGGAGTAACTGTGTTTTATTTAGTGAAAGCTTTGAGAGAAAGAGACCTGAACATGTAACTGAAGTGTTGATCGTCACCATATCAACACACAGAGAGCTGGCACTGCTGAGCTACCTCCCTCCATTCACACTAACTCTGTCTCTCTGTAGGGAATCCCTCCTCCTCCTCCTCCTCCTCTTCATCATCATCACCTCATGCTCCAGGACTTGGCCCTTGGCCCTGACACTGTGACGTTTCCATGGAAACCCTGGCCTCCGTTTGGGCCCGTGACCCCTGTGACCTCAGTGACCTCGGAGAGAAGTCGTCTGTTTGGGTGAGAGTCAACAGCTAACAACAAATATTACATTTAACCCGCGGTAGACGAAGTACTCAGAACCTCTATTTAAGTACAGAGTACACTAAAAATACTCTGCTACAAGTAAAAAGTCCTGCATTCACATTTTTACATTAGTGCAGAAGTACCGACATCAAATGTACTTTAAGTATTAAAAGTAAAATCGTGCAGAGTTTTATATTCTTACATAACTGAATTATTATCA